>CAJQZM010012282.1:0-10169 GCA_907164665.1 Colias nastes | reverse complement strand
CGCGACTGACGTACGCACTGATGGTCGGTGAAGCTCTGCAACCGGCCTAACTATCAATATTTACGCATTTGCTTCATCTAAATCAATACGTGGCCATCAATTTTAACTATTAATATATTACCAGCTTTATCGTTTCGAGATTTAATAATGTCGTAACAGTTTCCGATAAAGTGCAACAAAATCAGCATCACGTACACAATAAAAACAGCTATATCACTCTTATCAATTACCCTCTTTTCGCCTTTCTTCTTACAATAGTGTAGTTTCGACAATTTTGCCTCTATCTTGTATTCATCCCATATAGTTTCATTGAAGCATCCCTCAAGGGTCGTGTTTAGGTCCACTGTTATATTTGATTTATGAGGTAGATAAGTTTTACAGGACCGTGTCACACATATGGCTCTGTGTAGCTGTGTATGATTGTAATGCTTTTTGGTGTATGATGAATATTCCTGAAACAAGATTTTAAAAATTAAAGAGCAGAAATATGCACCGAGATGACATTATGATCACAATATGATAATTCCTATGAGTATTATAAATAAGGGCATATTTAATAATAATCTACGAACCGTAAAACAATATTAACAATTTGAATGAATTATCTTCGTCTAAGCTAAGAGGATACAGCGCTTCACAATTAGTTTTTATATTATAAATTAATAAATGAATAATTATATGCTATAAACCACGTTGCAATTATGAGGTTAAAAGTTAATGAATTATCACGAATTAGTTATTACGTAGGTATACAATTAGGTATCTATACCAATAATACAATTGGAGTGTCTGTTTGTAATATTAAAATAACCGCATTTTACTAAATGCATGTGAGTGTACTTATGTACATAATATACCAAAATACCTAATAGGTACTTTTTACACTTTTTTGAACGGCTGGACCGATTTGGACGGGACTTTCACTGACAAATAGCCGATTTAATAAGGAGTAACTTAGGCTACTTCTTATTCTCATATTTTATAAGGTTTAGGAAAATTTGGATTAAAAGAATAAAATCGTTAAGGTACGCGGGAGAAGCCGCGGGATGCAGCTAGTTATAATCATCACTAGGTTTTTTTCTTGCGGTTATTTATTATGTAGTGTATTAAAATCAATTATGTATATTGAAGTAATGTATAATTCTTAAAACTTTATAACGATTAGGAAAATTTATACATTTTAATATACATAATATCATTCATAGAATAAAGAGTGTAGAAAAAAAAATTGAAAACATAGTTTAAATAAACTAATAGCTTTTATGAATTAATTATAATTATCATCAACCCGTGTTCCCTATGAAGATACAGGTCATAATCCGCCACACTGGCTAAGTGCAGGTTAGGAGATTTCAAATGTCATCAAACTTTTGGTTTTTATACATGCCGTTTTCCTCACGATGTGCAGTTCTTCAAAGTGCAATTCTTCAGATTATCAATAATTTGAATAAGTAACACACACATACACACACACACACACACACACACACAAACACACACACTCATTCACACATCCACTCATTCACTCACACAGTCACATTATTAGGCTCACTTTTATTTTTGTTTTTTCTCAACTTTAATGTTATTTTGTTGATATTGCTTGTTTACTAGAAGTCACATTTATTTTTCATGTACCTACGTTTTATGTTTCATCAAGAACAATTGTACTTTTGTTAAAGAAAAAGAAAACAATTATTGTTCCCTTTTAGTTTACCTCTTGTTGTCACACAATTGGACTATTATTGGTGTGCCTTGTAATTGGCGTTTTTATATGTAATTTGTATAATTTATCTTAATAACAGCTGTAAGGTGCCTTTTATGAATAAAATAAAAATAAATAAATAAAATAAATGTTTCCATTAATTCATTCGAACAGTGGTGAATTCAATATTGCCAGAGCCAAAATCAATTAAAATTATTCATATTTTTACATGCAAACTTTCGGGCACATAAATTAAGTACTGAATAATAATATAATATTATTGTATATGTATATTAAACGCTCCACTTTGCCGCTTAAAATAAAGATTTTTAAGTGTAACATTTCCTTAGATAAAATACTAAAAAAGCCAAGTTTACACTAAGTTATAATATACATATAATAAATATAACTAAACACGTTATAAGAAGTATTATGTTTTGTGTGACAATTATGTAAACTGGTTTTTACGTTAAAGTAATACATGACTTGGGCTCAAATTGCATACATTACATTATATTAAACGAATTTATTAGATTATTATCATACTATGTGGTTTGGTAGTTTATATTTGAAAAACAATGAAAAAAGTTTTCGGCATAAAGTAGAACTAACTTACAGAACATATTTATACTTATTAAAAAAGGTAGAGTCTGTTTAGTATAAGAACCTAAGAACGGATGGCCAGTTTTCTTAAAACTTCTACAACAAAATACTTCGAAAGCTGTTAATTAGGGATATAACGATACCGATACCGATACCGATATATCGGCCGATATAATCGGCAAGCCGATATATCGGTATCGCCGATTATAAAACAACCGATACCGATATCAAACAACTCAAAAAACCGCGCCCAATGAACGATGCGGGAGGCCGCCCGCGCGTGCGCACTTTGTTTTTTGAAAAAACTCTACCAATAGTACTTTTATTAGGAACTGATTGTATGTGTAACTTAAAGTTTAACTGACTTTGCAAAATAATAATACTAAAATAAATGGTTTTCTTGTTTTTGACGTGACAACGTCTTATAATTCGATAGAGCCGGCTGCACGCACGAAAAAACATGACTCATGCGGCGTTACCTCGCTGAGGCGTTCCACGTAAGGCTTGAAGTGCAAGCGAGAGCGCGGAACGAGCGACAAAGAAGCACAATCGGACGTTGTCACGTTCAACTATCGTCAGTAAACCGACTTTACAGACAACCAATTTTTGATTTGGCATTGTTATTTAAAAGAATACGATTTACAGTTGAGTCTCTGTTAAATGTTGGTAACTTTTATGCATAATTCACTATTTATTTTTCTACTAAGCCATCGATATCGGTATCGGTATCGGTATCGCCGATATTTTATTACAAATATCGGTATCGGTATCGTATCGGCAAAATCATGTATCGTTACATCCCTACTGTTAATTATTATTAGTTAGTTATGATTTGTAGATAATAAATGTTGGGTGACAAGTCCTATTCTGTTCTCTTGCCTCTTTATGCCTCTAATTACCAAAATGGTGTAAATGCTTTACAAACATTGAGTTATACCTACATATGGAGACGACACCGCCTACATCACTTATGTTCCGCTCAACATACGCCATATGGCGTAACTGCACGCTCATTTTTTATTTGTTTTAAAGTGAAACGCATCAAATATGCCTTCGTGTGTGTTACGATATTGCACAAATAATACAAATAATACGGAAAAGTGCAAAGGAATAACTTTCATCGGTAAGTACCTAACTAGATAATAATTTTGAAAACTTAGTTAGAGCAAAAAAATGGCGCACAGATTTTGTTCGTGGTGTCTCCTCCATACGTAGTAATATTATCTCAATGTTTACAAATAATATTATTTATTTTAATTCCGCTTGTTTAACACAGATTAAATATATTTCGGAATAATTTCCGACGCTGATAAAATTAATATAATATGTTTTGCAATGATTCGACAAAATTGCTATTAACAGACCTTCAAAATAATTAGATTAGATAGATTAGGTTAAAGAAGTTTTATAAAATCAATTTAGACATAATAATTAATGAATACGCTTAAACTCATAAAATTTTTATATTGTTGCCAATCCTTGATAACTCTACAAAGTTTGAATTAAATCTGTCCGTTTAAAGTGGGTCAAAATTGAATTTGAAGGAATCGTTTAAATACCAACATTCATACCAAAGCGTGTTTAAAATAATGTGTAAATAATGTGTTAAAATAATAGTGGCCAAATAACAAAAAAAAAAAAAAATTGTAGCAAACATAGTATCGATGGGGATTTTAAAAACTTGATTTGTAATTAACCCCAGCTTTCCACTAAAATATCCGGGGAATTTTTGTTCCAAGATATTTGAAACTTTCAAATATTATCTAAATTGACCGGGCTAGAAATATAAGTCGTAGAGAAAGGTATATTGACTTAGATCAAGGTTTCTAAAACGTATAATTATATTGCTGTTGTGTTTAACTCTTTATTCGAATGCTCAAGCGTCACATTACATTCTAAAATCTAAATGAATTATATCTAAGTATCCACATTACGATTTTTACCCGCAGTGCTCCGCTCCTGTTGGTCTTAGCGTGATGATAATATAGCCTATAGACTTCCTCAATAAATGGGCTATCTAAAACCAAAAGAATTTTTCAAATCGGATCAATAGTTCCCGAGATTAGCGCGTTCAAACAAACAAACAAAGTTCAGCTTTATAAATGATATACAAGAATTGCAATAAATTTCTGCTATTATAAAATGTAATGAAGTTATGTACTTGTACCTTGGAAATCTCTGAAAAAAAGGCGCTATAAAATTTATAAATCTCTGTATTTAGTTACATCATATGTAGAATGCTGAATGAGTTTAGATGTGAGTGAGAATGGAGTGAGATGATGTCTCGCAAAGAACAATGCATTTAATGATTTAATCATATTTTGAGAATTTAACTTTGCGACTATTACAGAAATATTATAACGTACTCCTACTACGTAAATCTCTTAAATATTAAACATTATCAACGGACATTTCAGTACCTATCTATAATAATAATTAAAAATGTAATAATAATTAAAATTAGGTTTTTAATCGCTAAATCTAAGCCATTCGCGTGAAATCAAATGCGAAATTCCCACTAAAATTCACATCATGTAAGGCGCTGTTTTTGCTGCTAATATATTCGTTTATTCATTAACAATAAGTACAAATGTCTATAGTTACATAATAATAAAGATTAATCAAGTTTTAACCTGCATTTTAACGGTCCCGACTTGACCCGGTATGGCAAACAAGCCAATTAAAATCTATTATATTTAAATATAATATAATTATTGATATGTACCGAGTTGACTCTATCTACATCTACGTAAGATGTATAAAGTATTATAAAATGTTTCGTATTGCAATAGTTTGTTATATTGATAAACACATTTCCAAAAGTTTTAATAGATCAAAAAGTTTAAATAATAATTAGGTAAATATAAAATATGTGCGTATTTTGACCATAATAATACTATTACAAAAAGCAAAATCACACCGTTATCAAAACAAATTTGTAAACTAAGTAAGAATTTGACAATTTTTCGGTTAATTTAAAAACTACATTTACCGAGAAACTTAAGCTATTGTTTTTATCCCGGATTAACCTACGTTTTAACCACCATAAAATACTGTATATTATGTGTGTTTACTCATATTTTTATGTTAACTTTTTAACTTTCAAAACGAATACCTACATGTTTTTCAATCTTCATGACTTATTTAATAAGTTTTTATCTAAGAAGTTTTTATCTTCTAATAAATAAAACAAAAAATCCGTACTCAAATATCGTACTTACATTGATTTATATTCAGATTCATAAATTATACAGATTTTTTTTATAATAATTTGCTTCGTTTTGTAACAATTTAGCCATTCATAGTTTAAATATTGAATAGGATTCCTTTGCTAAAAAGCAATTAATTGTGTTGATAAACCCGGACAATGGAGATATAATAATAATTGAATGAATTCTTAGGTATACAAGAAATACCAATCTTTCCTACGATTTACACTTTTTTTATAGTTGTAACCGTCAAATTGGCCAACATTGCCCACAATCTTTGCCCAAAGATCAATTCATAAGAAAAATTTTAAATTGCAAAAGTACCTTTATAGTTTATACTTTGGCAACATTAATAGTATTTGGTGTAAAATGGGTTATATGTATGACAACACTGCTTAATGCTTATTGTGTGTGTCGCTAACTTAAATCAGCAACTTGTTGTAACTCGTCGAATATCATGTGTGATTTTGCGGGCAAAAAATGGTGAAAATTCAAGTGATAGTTTGGGCATGATGGCTAAAACACAGGTAATTATTACTCATAATATGTTATAAAATAATGTTTGAAGAGTGTTTTAATGCAATTATTACCACTGAAGGATGTTTTAAACAAAAGTTACAATGGTGGGCAAAATTACCCAATAATGTAAGGATCTATACTTGACAACATTGCCCACCATCAAAAAAAGCTTAGGGTTGGCACACTTCATATTACCACATAATTTGATACTTAATAATATTACTTCTATTCGGTTAATTTCGGAAAAATAAGCTTTATTTGGTCTCCCGGAAAGAACAATGGTAAATAAAGTTAAATTGCTGAATTTTAAGCACAACTGAAATGTAAAAATATGTTTATTTTTATTAAATAGTCACTGAACAATATTCTGTTTTGCTTTTTTTATCTTTTTATTGCCTACAACATAATCCTACTACGAAATATTTGCAGTAAAAGAAATCGGAAGTCATGCTCATTTTACTGAGATGTACCAACCCTAGGCTTTTTGGAAAGCGAAATGCGATTTGTATGAAAAATAGAAAAACACCTGGGTTACTTTGCCCAGTCGAATAAAGTCCGAATAAAGTCGGGAACCTTTCATGATACTGCTTTGATTTTAAAGTAAACGACATCTTTACCAACATTTTTGAATTGGACTTTAATATAATCTGGCTAGAGGTCATATTTACGTCAAAAATCGACGTGGGCAATGTTGGCAACAAGTGCAGATAACTTTACCCGCCCTCAAAAACAGACAAAAAATGAATAAAATGTTGAAGAATAATGAAATTTTCTACAGCAATATATGCACACGATCTAAGAAAAACATATGCTAACAGAAAATACTAACGTTGCCATAGAATTTTTTTGCGTAAATTGAAATTATTTATAAAAAGCGGGCAATGCTGGCCAATTTGACGGAACTATTTTATTGAGCTATCAATTATGAAAATATTATACAGGATGGAAATTTTCAATGGGCCCTAGAGTTGTTTCCTTTCGGCAAAGTTTTGCTGTGTAAAGAATAAATCAAATTGTGTATTTACAAGTTCGTGTGCGTGTTTGTGTGAGTGTGTGTGTGTGTGTTTGTGAGTGTGTGTGGTATGTGTGTGTGTGATAGTGACATTATTAGAGAAAAGCATTATTGTATTTACCCCATCGCATCGTTCGGTATTTCCCCAATGCATCCTGCAATTAAAATTCGTTTTTTTTCGTGGGAATATATAAATACCTGTATAAAATGCATAAGTGCTGACCGTCGCCTTGAAAAGAGTTCAAAATCAGCAATGCAATACGTGCCGCCATCTTCTAACATGCACAAGTCGTAATTGTCCATGGCGTAGAGTGGCGGCATTCTGTTGTATTCGGTTTCTGTAAATGTAAAAATAATTTTTATAAGTAATTTTATAAGTAATTAATATGGTTTCTACTAAACTAAACTTATTATGGTTTCAGTCAAAGGCATTAGTGTGCCTGTACTATTAACTATTCTGTGGCATTAGTGTGCCTGTACTATTAACTATTCTGTGGCATTAAATAAATCTAAAGAGACACTTAAAAAACTTAAAGATAAAAAATGTAGCAATGATTCGTAGTAGGATTATGCGTATGCAAATATGAATAGTACTTACCTACCTAGGTCTTATTTATCTGGCAAGTATTAAAACTTTTAATTTCATTTAATTGGTATTGGTTTTTATGTTTTATTAAGTAGTTAGACTGTTTGTGAAAGTAAGATGCTGCAATTTAATTAAAACATTACTCGAATAACTAAGTTCAAACGTATTTTATGATTGAAACACTTTTCAGTCAGTACGTAATTTATTTATTTAAGGACTAATTAATTCAATAGAAGCGTATTTGCATTTCTTGTATAAAATAGATTACATAATAGCATATTAATAAAATAATTTGAATGAAACTAATTGCAGTTCTCTAGAAACCATTTAAATTGTGCGTAATAGTAAATAATGTCTCAAGAAAAACCTATAATGGTATTTTACTTGTATTATTATAATTTTCCCAGGAAAACGTCTTCAAGAATATAAAATATATAATTAAGAATTGTTTTTATTTGTTAGGTTGAAATCGCTAATTTTAGGTTCTAATATTATAATTCGATACCTACGAACCGAGAATATACAATAAAAACATAATAAAAACAAGTTATGTCTGATTATGTCGAAAATAAGAAAAGTCCTTGCTAATATTATAATCACGAAAGTGTGTTTGTTTGTTAGTTTGTCTTTCTTTTATGTCGCAAAAGTGCGATTTTATTGTATGATGAGTTTGGAATCTAGAGAATGAAGAGGTTACTTTTTACCAGGGTGAAACATCTTATTACTATAGCCTATAGGAATTTCCTTTAAATTCGCGATTTCTATAAGCTTTTGTGTTACTCTCATACATAAACATTGCTCAATATCATCCAAATCCGTCCAGTAGTTTATTCGCGCAAGAGTAACAAACATACATCCTCACAAACTTTCGCATTTATAATAATAGTAGGATAGTCATAATGTAGACTAGTACGTCTTATTTAGATCAATGTCACGGTAAGCCTCGACGTGGCCATTTTGCGCTATGATAAGGAAATCCTGAATGACAATGACCCCAGGGTTCAAGAATTATATCTATTCGTGTTATTGAGGAAATAATACTTTCTGTTAACTCGAGCGGTATTTTTTTATGTAGATCAGGATTTTTGGTTAAGTATCCCTAAATATATAAATATATAACAGTTCCGTATTAAGCCGTCTACTCACGTACCTGGCGCAGGGGCAATATTGGTAAAATCTCGGTTGCCCCGCGGCCGGAGCAATTTCAATGTTCTCTAAATTGCCCCTGCTTGCCTATACACATCACAATTAAGGAGCCAATCCAGGGTCCAATTACAATATTGCCCCTGCTGCAGGTAGGGGAGTAACCGGTTTTACTTAAATGAATTCATGATGTATGAAAGAAAGAGAATATAAACATTTTTTCAGGACATTTTTCACACACGGCATGATCTGATCCCATACTAAGCTTTTCGCTTGTATTATGGAAACCAAATGGCTGATAAACGTACATATATAATTTTAAATACATACTTATATAGATAATTAACACCCAGACACAGAGCAAACATCTATGTTCATTGTTCATCACTCAAATATTTGCCCCGGGTGGGAATCGAAGCCACGAAGGCAGGCTACTAACAAAGCCAACCGGTTAGTCAAGTTGTTGCATAGATATTTTCTTCAAAAGTTCATAAGATCTAAATGTAGTATTTCTTCCAGTTCTGGTAAAGATAAAATTATATAAACAATATAAAATGCAAAATAATTTTATCAAAGTCTAATAAATATTTCTCTATTTCTTATTAGAAATATAAAAACTCTATGAATCACAAATGCAAAATATTCTTGAAATCGAGGTGTAGCTACGGAATTATAGATATATAGAATAAACATAGCACATATTATTATAAATGAATTAAAATTATAAAATTAAAACAAAAAATATGAAAAAAAAATTGTAATCCAAAGAGCATTACAAATGATGATGGTGACTTTTTCATTCTGACGCCAGACCTTTTTGTACTCTTATTTATTTGAAATATTATTATATATTTATTGAAAAATTAGGTATAAGTATATGATAATGAACTTCTCGGGATGAGCATAAGAAAAATTAAAATTAAAATAAAGTTTAGGAAGTAAATTAAAATGAAAATTGGTCACAAAATTACAACCGAAAATTATTTTTTTTCAGAAATGGGCATATTTGTTTAAGTACTATGTTATACGTATATTTTGAGTTGTGTTTGTGTTATATAGATAGACAGATTCATCACGTTGAAACTGAAAAATCGATATAGAGAGAAATCTTCGTAAGTGCGACAATTTATTAAAAACTTTAAAAATTAATCTGCAATTGGTCTACATTAGTAAGGTTAGTTATTTTTCTACGAAATATGATCGTAAGGACATAGTTATTGAAATTGAATATGTAAGGCAAACTTAGACGTTTAGGCCAGTAGAAATCGACACTAAAAAACCCTAAATTCGCAAAGCACGATGTAGATCTGAATTTTTGGTACGTTGTTTAGATCAGTTAGGGTGATGAAAATCCCAATTTGCAACTTCGAAAAAGTTGTGCTCGCTGCGCACCAC
>CAJQZM010012281.1:0-18006 GCA_907164665.1 Colias nastes | reverse complement strand
AGAGAATTGTTATTATATCTCGCTATTAACCTTGGCTTTAGCCTTGAGGGATACAATTTTATTTCATTTCCTATATTCATATAAATTTCGGCAATGTTAAAATTAACGTGATAATATTTTTTTTTTTATTAACTAAGAAATGTATCTGCGATATCCGAATTTTTATGCTAAATAAATAAATATACTTAAATGTTTATTTGCAATCCATAGTATAATAATTTAACAAGTTCTTTCCACTGTATCGATTCATAAGTACGTAACTTGTTTTTATGAAAATTTACGTTTTCAATAAAATGATAAGAATTCAATCAGCCGATCATTGTGTCATTATAATATCACCTTAATTCGATCTCTTTAAATTTTCTCTGTAAATAATTCACAGCTTGACTGCATTGCAGGCAGATAGCAAGAAAGATAACAAATTTCCGTCTAATTCACAAGATTTTCTCAAGATAACAATTATCTTGTTATACATTAAATGCTATAAAAGCCGTCTGTCCCTCGCCAAAAACATTTACTAGTAGATCACAGTCACAAAAATGGTTTCCGACTTTAGAAAGAAGAAGCTCCTCCACGTCTTCACCTCCTTCTTCGACAAGAATGGAAGTGGTTCCATTGACAAGAAAGACTTCGAGCTGGCTGTAGAGAACATCTCCAAGCTGCGAGGCTGGAGCGCTGGTGATGCTAAATACAAGGAAATTCAGTCGTCGCTCATGAAGATATGGGACACACTGCAAGGAAGGGCTGATGCAGACAAAGACGGTGAAATATCCGTCGATGAGTGGATCGCGATGTGGGAGGAGTTCGCAAAGAACACCTCCGCTCCCCTCGAGTGGCAGAGCCTGTACTGCAAGTTCATCTTCAACCTCGAAGACGCGAGTGGAGATGGCGCTATCGATGGCGAGGAATTCTCATCTGTGTACGCTTCTTTCGGCCTGAACAAGGACGACGCGCTCGCCGCTTTCAGGAAAATGTCTAAGGGCAAAGCCAACGTATCCTGGGCAGAGTTCCAAGACCTGTGGAAGGAATATTTCACCACTGAAGACGTGAACGCCGCTGGCAACTACATCTTTGGGAAATCCAGTTTTTAGATCTTATTTTTAGTTTAAGTGTTGAGAGGTGTAAATTGGCTCAGTATTATCGTGAAGTGATCTTGTTTTCAAAATTGTGTGATACCTAGGTGTAATTCTAGTATGCATTTCAATAAATTTTAAGCAATATACAGTTTATTATTATTTGCTATCGACCTACCCGGCTTCGCGCGGCTGCAATGTTACATATAAACCTTTTCCTTGAGCAACTTTATCTATTTAAAAAAATATTTTTATCATCATTAATTGATTATTTTATTTCTATTAATTTATTAGTATAAAATGACAGTGGGACGCGGACTTTTATAGTTTGTAGTGGACAGTGGTGGTTTCCAGCTACTCCTATAAAATGAAAATATACCTAACCATTTGATTTACTTCATTATAGTTACATTCACAATAATATCAAACCCCAGCAATTTACGAAGCTATAAAACACATATATTACAATAATGTTTATCGGTCTATCGTTATGTAATAAACCTCTAAAATACAATATTATAATACCCTGAGGAGTGCTACAACGTGTTACGCGTTATACCTACCCATTTTAGCTATATTTGTATAGAATATTATTATTAGTTAATTAAATTGCATTATCAGATTATCGGTTACATTTGAATTATGCTGCTGTTCATCTTAATAGTGATTAATGACCGTTTATCACTTTGGCCCTTCAAATCCGTGGTAATAATTTATAATCATAGATGATAATTAATTGAAATATGTTGCTTCCTAGTGCCCTGCTTCGGCAAGTCTCACATACGTTTTATTAGTCTCTACCAGGAATCGAACCTAGTTTCTTTCGGTATTACGCTCGTACTTATAAGAAAATGGTAGATATTTATTTGGTTAGTGTTAACTTGTACCATGATGACTAGTATAATAAATAGATAAGAAATTTGAGCGACAGATATAGTTAAAGTAAATATCGATCACTCACTATACAAGCATGTCTTGTGTTAGTTGTAAATTTACCTCAAGATTTTATAATATTTACCTATTACCTATTGAATTTAATAATCATCTATTTGTTGAATCCAGAGAACTACTGAATCCAATTTTCTACGAAATAATATGAGAGATACAGCAAAAAGCTTTACTGGGTAAATTATGATTTATGTTGATTCAGTTCACTGAAAAAAAAAAAGTTATACTTAATTGTATCATTATAAAAAATCTACCTAGTAGTTCTTAAAACCTGTAGTATTTAATGTCTTGAATTGTCATAAATGGTTTTTGTAAGCTCAATAAAGTTTTCATTGCAGTAAAAGAGCTCTATTTGCTCTATTACGATTAGAAAAAATTACCTCACTATGAAACAATTGCTACGTTTTATAGCGGAAGTTTAAAAACCGTAACATACACCTTAACCTCTTGTGCTAATTTTTATTTTCTTTCTGTCAACTTCATCTGTGTGTGCAATAAAGTGTTTTTATTTATTTATTTATTATAAGTAAATAAAAATAACCAAGGCAAAAACAACAGCCCAACTCAGTAATTTCTCTGACAAAATTTTCAAAACACTACTTCTCCTAAGATAGTTCCGTACAAACCATTGCGACTTACGCTACATTCGTACATTACTCACTAGATTGTTCTAGAATAACACATAGCTAGGTATAAAACCGCATTAAGCGACTGCACTGGGCGATAAAAAATTCTATAATCCGGGACAATTTGGCAAATGAGTGGCGTCCCCTTCCCACTGTTACATCTCTCTTTATCGCATTAGACTCGAATTGTAGAATACATTAGGATATGTTAAGCATTTCCGAAGATATATTTTTAATGGTTAAATGTTAGGAAGAGTAAAGATAGATAAGGTTTGGTTTGTATAAGTTAGAATGTTTCTGATAAAATACATGATTAGAACCAAATTAGAACTGTTTTGTGTGTTTTGTTTACTAGCTTTAAAATATTATCAATTATTTATTTACAGTTGTAGTTACTAGTAGTAGTACTTTATATCACATATTAGCGTGTTTTTGATGATGCATATTTTTATTTAAAGTGCATTTTTAACAGGTTTTCTATCGGAATAATTAGTGTTCAAAAACCATCGTATCTAGATGTTTATTCGCCCAGAATCATTTAATTCTGCACTGTGTGTAATATGGCCTAAATATTATAATATGAACTATCATATATGGTAACTATACCTATTAAATATTTTTATGCTAATATGATTAGATAGGTAAAATAAAATGCTACAGAAAAAAAAAAAAAAAAAAACACGTAATGTGAATAATACAAATAATACCGTATCAAATATTATCCGCTCCATGTAGAGGGCGTGTGTAGGATCATGACAGATGCGTTCTATCTGTCACACCGCACCAGATTCCCTATGTATGTGTGTATGTGTATATGTACTTGAACTAACATTATGGAAAATCGTTGAGGGAAAATTAGCGTACGAAGTTACTTGTATTCTAAGCTTGAATTAGAAAATAGGTGTGGTACACTGTTATGGATGTTAAATCTGCCATATTTCAATTAATTTGTGATTGACTTATGCAGTTGTAATAATGCCTTTTCAATTTTTTGGGTACATTAAAATATGTTAAATCATAATAATATAATATTGTTTAATAATTAATAAACACTAAAATGAAGTGACTATTTGGCATGACATAGCATCATTTTATAAAATGCATACATGTATCTCTTTTGATTGATTGATTAACGTTATTATTTTATAGATGATGATAATTGATATTAAACGTTTATAACAAATAAAAATGATAACGGCTATGCTTGAGACGATAATTTATAGCTATAATATTAATACATCTTGCTTAAACCTAAAAACTGTGTTTAGTTTGAAAAAAAAAATGTCCTGTTACATGAAGGTTTAATAATTATCTACTATATGTGTTCTAACCACACTATTCAATTTGTTGTAACATAATGTTAATACTTAATACGTCATAAGTTTTGAACAAACAGATAGGCTAAGAGTTATTTAATATTTGAAGTTTCACTCGACACGTTCAGTAAACTGACTTTTTAATATGATCAACGTCAGGTCACCTAAGTTTAGAACTTTTTAAAGAAGTAACTTTGAACCTTCATTTAAAAATAATATCTGCATTAAGAAAGACTTGGGATCTAATCCTTTATAACGAGCTGATTTTTAGGGTTCCGTACCCAAAAGGGTAAAACAGGATCCTATTATTTCTTTCTTCAGACGTCACTGTCCGTCTATCTGTCTGTAAGTCCGTCTGTAACCGGAATGTGTCTCATGAACCGTGATTTATTAAAACCGGGATCATATAAAAAACTGCATCAAAATCCGTTGTCCACTTTTAAAGATCTAAGCATAGTACATACATACAGACAGACACGGTGAGCAACTTTGCTTTATACTATGTAGTGACTAACAATGAAAATGTATCTACTTATAAAAATAGCAAAAAGGTCAGGTATTTTGATTTTGATTTACGCACGTTTGTTATCTCGGATCTGGAAATTATTTATCGAGTGATTGAATCTTTGACAATTGGACGGTGTTCTGCACTCGTTGCATACAATAAATTTTGATGTTATGTGATCTCTATCATTTAGTAGATAGATACTTAATATTTTGTAAGAATTTGTGGAAAATATTTGTTTTTCTGTATTTTCACGAATGAAAAGAGTCTAAAGTCTAGTTGAATAAATAAATATTATACATATATACATGAGTTTGAATCATAGAAATCTAAATAACAAGACACTAGAAGTCGTAAGCGCGCGTGACATTGTCGCCGCTCAGGTGGTTACCATACCACAAGTCTGTTCGTCGCTTGTTCAATTGTTCCTGACACGTGCGTGAGTAAACATGGTGTGTTGCAGCATTTCCCAGTGCGGAAATTCTTCCATAAATTGTAATTATACTAATAAAGGAATAACATTTCACCGGCAAGTATTTTTGTTTATAAATATTGCCGTTTTTCCTTAAAATGAAACAATATTTACAAGTAATACGAATGACACAGTCAACCGTTCCTCTCATCACGTTTAGCTATACATTGCCTTTTACTATTGTCAACATCTGACAGGTCGGTTGTTCTAACTGCCAGATGTTATCAAATGACAATTACAAGAAGCAATGTACTGCATTGTTAACGATAAAGAGTAAATAGTCGCAAGCTAGTGATGTGATGTGTTAAAATTTTTTGCGTAATACGATGTTAAAATATAATTTATAATTATGTATGTAGTAGTTAACTAGGTTTTTATTTATTTCAATATAAGTATTATGACGACTGATGGAATAATTGGATTATATTTTAATTTGAATTTTATTTTATTTTTATAACTGATATATAACTTTTTTAACTAAGTACAGTGCGACATAAAAGAGATGAAATTAATTAATTTGGAACTAATTTTTTTTTCATTATCTGGCAACCCTGAATTTTCAATGCAGCTGTCAAGTTGAATAAAAATTTGTTGTTTTTTTGGTGAAGTTGAGAATTCATTATATAGAATTGTAATTTTGAACAAGAAATTTACTCAAAAAAGGAGAAATCATGAAAAAGGTTAAACGTAGCGGTGTCCGTGATGCCATATATAAAGTTTTCATTCGGTGTTTCTCATAATTTCAAGCTGAAAAACGAGAAAAATATTTGGAAAACGTTTACAAACGTACAGCAGATTATACCGGTGAGATTCCATTTATTTTTGCTCAGCACTACGTAAAATAGAATATTCCATTAGTGACGAGTGTTTAATGTACGTATCTATGGCGATTATTACGTTTTTGAAATTTAATTTGAGGTTATTTGGATGTAAACAAAAACTAGTTTTTATAGTGCGACCAGCACAATTTGAGTCAAGAAGTTATATCCAATCCAACCAGCCTTAAATAGTATAGTGATAACTATTTTCATACAGCTATCTATGAATCCTTACTTACTACTTACTAGAGTGGCGCAGGGACCCAAAGTGAGTCTTGGCCTCCGACATAAAAAAAAAATAGTTTTATGCTACTAAATAAATATGCTATATGTACTATTTTATTTTATTAATCTTAATTCGTTTGTTATAGGGATTTCTGAAAGCACAGTACGCAGGATAGTGGAGCAAGGGAGTAAAAATGAAGGAGAATATCTACAAAAAATAAATAAAAATATGTAGTTTTCAAATCACCTTGTTTTTTTTTTTACCTGACGGACCCAGAAAGAGGGTAATGTGTTTGAGCCTTGTTTGAGCTGTATGTATATTGTATGTTTGTTTGTTCGTATGTTTGATTCTATGTGCGCCTCTGCAGTCTAAATGGCTTGACCGATTTTTATAAACTAATTCAAAATACATTTAAGTAAAATTTGACCTAGGTAGGTCATTTAAAATACTAATGTATTTTTGTCTTAAATTTACACGATGATGAATGAAACAACTTTAAATCGCGGTATTTATAACTTTTTATATTTTTGATTTTTATTCTATAGTATCAAGATCGCTTGCGTCGCAGTATCAGTGTTGCTATATGAGCGACGGTGGCGCCCTCATTTTTTGTCATCTCTTTTGTGTCGCACTGTACATCGATATTTTCGGACAATTTTACTGTCGATACAGAATCACATTAATTAAATATACAATAATGTAAAGGACATTCTTCGCTTAGGTTGACAAAACTATTTTATATTAAATATATTCTTTGTAGATTTCCACAACGTCCTGACATTAAGGACGAATGGATATCCGCGACTGGGAAAAGAAATTGGTTCCCTACAGGCTATAGTAGGATATGTTCAAAACATTTCAAAGAAGATGATTTCAATGTCACAACAAAAAGACGTACATTAATAAAAACAGCTATACCTACAGTTGACATATGGAAATTGATCAACGCCGTAAGCTATAAGTCATAACTTTATATTACATATTATGATATCTGCGATCTACTAATCATCATGCATCAACATTGTTTATTCTTTGCTGACTTTTAGAATTAAATTAGTTTGTGAATGAACATTTGTAACAAATAAATACAATATCAACTAATTTAGCCACAGACATCGGAATCTAAAGTCAGCTGTCAGAGATACATTGCAATCAACGGCCAGTTAGTTCTCCCCGTAAACGCGTATTTTCACAAGCATTTGTTAGTTTTAAATAAAGTTATATGTTATGCTGAGATATAAATAGTTAATATAATTAATGTAAAATAATTTAATATTTAGTCCGCAGACAACCAGCAGTCGAGAGCATCTGAACTTGAACCTGCATTAACAGACTCTCCAAGAAAAAGAAAACTACGTGATGAAATTCTGCAAATTTTTTTAGGGCACAAT
The DNA here is from genome assembly GCA_907164665.1 of Colias nastes. Classification (NCBI taxonomy): domain Eukaryota; kingdom Metazoa; phylum Arthropoda; class Insecta; order Lepidoptera; family Pieridae; genus Colias; species Colias nastes. The sequence goes on along the minus strand of CAJQZM010012281.1, from coordinate 10,631 downwards.
TGTTATAACTCTTATAATTTTTGGTGGTCTGGCGTGGTTCTGCATCAGGTGTTCGAGATTTTCAAATTTATACTCTCAGATTCTAAACCCCCTCCATTTTTTTAAATATATAATGTACAGACACTGTTTTATTATTTGTATATACAGGGTTACTTGTAAAACACCAGCAACCACGCAGGACAAGATAGCTAACATCATAAGTAACAACATTTGTTCTACGACTTTTGGCATAACGCAATAAATTATTTTTAAATGATTTTTTTAACTTTTATTGTACTCTCCTAACATTTGTAAGTCTTATGTTCTATTCATTATCGGATGGACGACGCGACGCCCCCTTCCCCCTCTCGTTCGCTTCTTGTTTACGTAATTGATGGGAGGCGTAGAGTTTATAATATTCAAACGGAAAATTAAATGAATATTTATTTTTGTATGAAAATAAAATCTAACAAATTATCAAAAGTCGTAGAACAAATGTTGTTCCTTATGATGTTAGCTATCTTGTCCTGCGAGGTTGCCGGTGTTTTACAAGTAACCCTGTATAGATAAATAAATATTTAAGTACATAACATATTTTTATTTCTTATACCTATATCTACAGTCTGCCGTGGGCTCACGAGATGAGCCTACCACTGTATTAAAATCAACAACTATATATTTCTAATTTGTTAACTATCACTTAACTATCGATAACAAGGCTGATGATGTCTTACATCACTAAAGCGTTGAATGAACGTTAATGAAATTTCAACCTTATTTCTATGCGTTGAGGTTCAAAGTTATATCTATCAAAAATTAACGCCCTCTGTTGTCGAATAGCCGAACTTTTTCGTATTTGAAGTTTCTAAGCAAAAGGAAACAAAACATCTTACGTAACTAGGGATGTTATACTAAAATAAACCGTAAAGTCGTGAGTTAGGGTACATATTTAAATGCGAAATTTATTATTTACGTTAGTTTTCATTAAAATGAAGCTGTCCAATAAAAGGCATAGTTTACTTGTGTGAACTGTCTAGATATCGGTTTAAATGTGTGGCTTTTGGCGACACTGGTTTTCATACTAATTATGACATTATAGCACTTCTATGTGTCTTGTTATTTAGATTTCTATGGTTTGAATTGATCTTTTGCAACAAGAAAAAAAATTGAAGATTATTATCATCATAAGGATTTTGATACATACTAATTTAAATATTATCCGTGTTAGAAATACAAAATTATTTCTGATATGTTGATAAATACCACATTTCTTTCTTTTTGGCTGGTTATGGATAGCGTGATCAATTCCAATCAGAAACGAAAAACAACTCTGGGCCGGCCGTTAAGATATAAAAGCAGTGTTATACAAGCTAACTACTATTTTATAACATTTTTACCTTCGATTGACACGCGTAATTCGTATAAAATCATTTTTCAAATCACCACTGTAAATTATGTAATATTTTTTTGGCTGACGCTATATTGTACAATACCATCCAGTATTATCAATAGATTGTATTTGTTGTAGTATAAAAAGCGTCAGTCATTAAATTACTGGCACTGTCACTTGCTTAATTATAAAAAAAATAAATCAAAATGATGTCCGAATTCAGAAAGAAGAAATTGGCATGGATCTTCAAGACGTTCTACGATGCCGACGAGAGCGGTTTCGTTGAGAAGAAAGATTTTGAGGAGACCATGAATAAATTGGCTAAGCTCCAAGGGTGGAAGGAGTCTGACGTAGTTTACAGCATCGCTAAAGATGTATCAGCACAAATCTGGGAAGGTTTACAGAAGATGACTGACGTCGACAACGATGGCAAAGTGACTCTGGACGAATGGATGACAATGTGGGACATTCAAGGCTCAGAACTGCCCGAGTGGAACAAATTATACTGCAAAATCACCTTCCACATTCAGGATGCTACAGGTGACGGTGCTGTGGATGAAGACGAATTCGTGAGGGTCCACGTTGGATTCGGACTGCCGAAGGAGGTAGCAGCGGAATCATTTAAGAAGCTCTCGCAAGGCAAACCGAGCCTGAGTTGGGAAGAGTTCGAAAAGTTGTTCACTGAGTTCTTCTTATCTGACGATGAAAATGCCCCCGGAAATTACATTTTCGGTTCAAATAAATTTAAGTAATAGGTTAGTATAGCTGTATGGTGTATGTATTGATCAATTGATTGTGTCTTATTTATAGAAATATAGTGCTTTTTATAACATTATTTTTATTTTCTAATACAATGAATATTTTGGCTACTAGATGACTTTTCTTTAAAAGTAATTGATTTCACGTAATTACCTATTATGATTATTTGAATATATTACATTTTTTACGACAGTCAACATATTATTATTCAAAACCCTTTCGTAATCAGTTTGAATGATTTCAATACTGATAAATATCAAATATGCAATGCTTAATAATATTAAATATTACTGATAACATTTCATGAAATTATAATGCACTATGAAACATTTTTTTTATTGAAGTGAAACTTCTTTATCGGGGTTGGAAAAAAAATTATTGTAACATTTTTTCGTTACGCGTGAAATTTTTCCGTTACGCGCCATCTTTTTTGTACACTAGTACACGCACACATTTTTTTAAATGTAAAAACTAAAAAGGATTGTATCAGGGTACTATAAATTGATACTCAATTTTCGTATTTTGATGGTAAAATTAATATTAATGATCCGCAAATCATAAAACAATAGTCAAATCTAATACATGATTACATTTACAACCGAGACGACGATAATAATTATTAAGTTTATCAACCGATTATTTTAATCTTCAGGCCTATAAAAGGCGGCATCAGAATCTGCACTTAACTTATTTAGAGCCTTTTGCTTAATTCACGTTCAAAAACGTAACAAAATGGTGTCCGACTTCAGAAAAAAAAAACAGTTATTTGTTTTCAAGACAATTTTCGACGCTGATGAAAGTGGAGAAGTAGAGAAACAGGATTTTGATCTGTTTTTGCAGAGAATCTCGAAACTACTAGGCTGGAAAGAAAGTGATGTTGTGTACCAAGTGGCTCAAGAATCGTTAGCTAAGATTTGGAAAGGTATATCTTGTGGAGCTGACACTGATAAAGATGGTAAAGTTACTGCGGACGAATGGTTGGCTATGTGGGACTTACCCGCGTCCGTGTGCCGTTCGTGCTTCAATGAATGGCAGAAATTGTTCTGTAAGGTCTTCTTCTATATACAAGATAAATCATCAGATGGTGCTGTGGACTGTCAGGAATTTGTTGACGTCCATGCTGCTATCGGCTTACCGAAAGAAGAAGCGAGTGAAGCCTTTAACAAACTGTCACAGGGTAAGACTAGTATTTCGTGGGAAGAATTCGAAGAACGATACGCTGAATATTTCTTATCGGAAGATGTTAATGCACCTGGTAACTGGCTATTTGGTTCGAATAAGTTTAATCAATAAATCTTTTTGTAGGTTAATAATATTTAATCGTTTCCATTTTTGGTTTCATTAATTACGTGCATCATACATTTGTTAACGAAAGTAATGTATTTTTTTAGAACTTTATTAAGGTTTAAATAAGAATTAAAGGCCACTATAGTAACAAGTGCTATAACGAATTAAATGCAACCGTTATATAAAAAATATCAGATAGCGAGGGTTATCAAATACGATATCTACTTATACTGTAATTATTAATCTATCCACAAATCAGGGATGTCCATTACGTCGCCTTTTCTTATCAATTTGATTACAATTATCTGAGCAAAAGTTATAAAAAGACGATTAATAGAAGTTTTAATATTTATTACTTTAGATATCGATAAAGTAAAACAGTCAAAATGGTCTCCGAATTTAGAAAGCAAAAATTATTGCACGTTTTCAAGATTTTCTTCAACGCTGATGCCAGTAGCGTAATTGAGAAGAAAGACTTTGAAGATTCATTGAAGAGGATTGTACAATTGCAAGGATGGAAGGAAGGAGATATAATATACAGTATGGCTCAAGATATAATGCTCCAGATTTGGGACGGGTTCCAAGCAGCCGACGCGAACAGCGACGGGAAGGTAACCGCCGAGGAATGGATTGCAATGTGGGACAATCAAGACAAAACTGACTTCCCTGAATGGCAGAAACTATTCTGCAGAGTCTGCTTCCATATTAAAGATTCGTCCGCAGATGGTTCCCTGGATGCTGCTGAGTTTATAAGAGTTCTTACAAACGCTTTCGGTGTATCCAATGATGACGCGAAATTAGCATATGAAAAGGTATCACAAGGCAAGTCAGGTGTTGCGTGGGAAGATTATCAGCAGCTGTTCAAGGAATTCTTCATCGCCGATGACGTCAACGCACCTGGAAACTACATATTTGGAGCCGCACCTTTCTTGAAATAAATACTAATAAAACGTTAAGTTACTGTGTTTCATTTATCTATCGTTACTTGAATTTTTCAAATAATAAGTACAAGCTCTCTGTAAAATTTGTTTTCCTACTTGTACAAAGAAATATTACGGACGCTTCAGTGGGCAATTGAGAAATTTTAACAAAATATTATTAAATAGTTTGCAGGCAGTCTTCCTAGTTTTGTGTTATTTTTAACTCGCGGAGATTTTAATAAAAGTTTTATGTCCGCACCGTCTGGATTCTTTTGAAGTTTGCAAGTTAAAATATAATATCGAAAAGTAATTTTCTTATATAAATACAGTTAGCGGATGCCTACGACTTTGCTCGCATTGTAACCTTAGGTTTACATTTAAAATATTGTGAGAGTAAATTAAAAGTTTGAAGACTGCATACATGAAATTTGAAGCCGTTGAAAGTTTCAAAGTAATGTCCTGTGTCTCGAACTTATGAATTTTTCCTCAAGGCGAGCTTTCTCTACATCCTCAATCGAGTTTTTTTTATCAGTTTTCATTGGGGTAGAACTTGAATAATATCGATGGCATAATTGCAAACGAGTAGGCGAGGAATATTCAAGCAAGCATATAAAAGAAAATCGTAAATTTTAATAAAAAGTTTCATTTGCAATTTGTAATGAGGTTAAGACAGCCTGCGGGGAAGATTACAGGGGTCAGTTATAAATAATGAATAATTAGGGAAATACTAAATAAAAGTGGACATTTTTGAATACGCCGAGTGCTAATTATAGCTTGAGCGTGACTGTGGGACTGAAGCGTTTGTGTGTGGTGCAAAGCGAAGGAGACGGCGTATTTATAATAATAAATACAAGGTACCTATACTCTAACCAGAATACACACAGTAGAGTGAGATATTATTAATAAACCAATGTAGTTTTTTTTTCGTTTATATATTTTAATGTTATAGATATTCCAAACAAACAGTGAATTTAATTACAAATTTGCTCTTCTTCAAATAACAAACTACACATAAGCAAAACTTTGAAGTACCTATGTTTTGTATGGTTTGAGATTTTCTTAATCTAAAAATAATTGATCATTATTAATATATTTGTCACTCAATCATTGGCTGATATATTTGGATTGTTGGTAACTAATTCGATTCTTATCAGTGTAAATAATTATATTTATCTTTACAACCTGGGAAAGTAGCCCCGATTAGCACACCTAGATATTGTGATAATCATGTTACAAAGATCATCCACAAATTTATTATTTAGAAAATCTTTTGGATTCTATAAGTTACACCGGTTAACGCTAAACTCTTTCAGATAAATTTTACTATTGTTGAGAATTTTACTACACTGGTCTTCAACTGATGCTGTGAAAGCATATCAGACAGACTATTAGATTTTCTTAACTATGTTAATATGTATTATAAAGCTTGTTTATTTGCTTGAAAGCGCTAATCTCAGGAACCACGGCTCCGATTCGAAAAATTATTTCACAGTTCGATAGTCCATCTATCGAGGAAGATTTTCATCACGCTAAAACCAATAGAAGCCGAGTGAAACCGCCGGGCTCAGCTATTTAATAATGTTAGTATAAAGTTTACAACTCGCACCACACGCCAGGGCTCAGGCAGTTTGCGGCCCTACCTGAAGTGGCTTCTCGAATATTTATGGCCACGTTATTACGTGTAATCGCTGCTAAAATCTGCCCCCTTTATTATATGATCTCCGGGACATTTGTTTTAGTGAGAACTGTGAATTGGGAAATGAATTGTGCTTTCTATGCTTTGTGTTTTAATAAAGTTGTTAAGAACGGAGATTGATAGTTAGGTTTGTTATTTCTAAGTAAATTTTTAAGCGGTTGTTTTATTAAATGTTTCGTATTAAAAATAAAGGTTATAGAACAGACTTTTGTGCTATTGTTGTGTTATAGTGTTATTTTTATTTTCTCCTGTATTTTAAGAAACAAACTTTGACTTCAAAGCTGAATTGACCAGGTTACTGAAGATATAATTCTTTAGTCTTTGTTCTCTCTTCAATAAATATCAGATAGACAAAAGAATATCATAACTATACGTTACACCATAATGCCTGTATTTCTCACGACCAAAATGGCAAGTACCGAAAAGTCCCGAATTAAAATCTTGACTGATATATCGCCTAATATTCGCGAACGCGTCGAAAAGGCAATTAATGTGAAGCCGTCGTGTGTAAAGCATTGCACTCATATTGCGAATTCGCGTACATTTAAATGGTGTGAAAAGACAATTTAATTTTGGCAGCAAATTATTTGGAAGAATAATGAGTGTCTATGGTATTTGGATTTAATTTTGTTAATGTTCGCGAGTATTTTCTTGATTAATCTTAATCTAAAAATCCAAATCCTGAAAGTCCTTAGTTAGGTAAATTAATAATATACCTACTTAAAAACCCAATAGTAGAAATGCATTCATACTGATCAGATCTGTATGAATTATTAAAAAAGCGCGAGTCTTAAAATCCGTAAAACCTTCGCTCTAATTCAAACACTCATTTAAAAACATCAATTGCACTAATATCAGCACAATTTTATTTGCTACATTCATTCCATTAGCAATCCAGTTTTGGCGGAATTCCGGCATGAAGCAATATTTCTCCGGTATTGCTTATTTTCTAAAAACTTTCCTACAGTGCTCTGTCCAAAAGCCACAGCGCTATGTCACAGTTCGTTTGATTACATCTAACCCACTATTCGAGCTACTAACATTGGATGTGGCAATAAATTTTTAACAATATTTTGAATGAGATGTAGTTAAGAATAAGAAATATAACTCGGTGTATTTATTTTATTTATTTATTTCATTAAGGATCACCAACATGACATACACTGATACATAGATAAAAGCATTAAAGTAATTACAATCGTAGACATAGTGCTGTCACAATTATAGGCAACCACCACTAACAAATACAACATTAAATCCAAGACACACAGTCTGCAGCTAACTGCAGATTAGGTAAAAAATACACATAATATACATTATACATAAATCAAATTTTGACGGCAAAAAATCAATTAATGTTAAAGTAAAACTACATTTGATCAACTGGGTTTTGGCAAAGGTTCAATCGAGAGCAATTCCTTTTTAAATTTATGTACAGTATTTGAGAAAATGTCAATAGTCTTGTTATTGCCAGAAACTATATTATTATATTCTTTGGTAAGGCGAGAAATGCCTGAATAATGGCCTAGATTACTATTGTGGAATTTTGTATGGAACGGCATATTATTAGAATTTCTAGGCAATCTGACTGGAACTTTAAAGTTAAGCTGAGATACCAATGACTCACAATCGATTGACCCATTCACCAATTTATGTAAAAAGACCTGATCCAAAACCTTCCTCCTCTGATAAAGTGTTCGTATTTTAAAATAATCAAGACGTTCTGAGTAACTACGAATTGTTTTGGCTACGTTGCAACTATACGCTAGATGCCACAAAAATCTTTTTTGAATGCGTTCGATATTGTTAATATGAATATTGTATTTTGGATTCCATATTACGCTGCAATATTCTAATTTGCTTCTAACTAGGGCATTAAAGAGGGTAATTTTTGTGAGAGGGTTCCTAAATTTTTTACAAGTTCTCAGTAAAAAGCCCAACATTTTGAAACCGCTATTAATTATATTGTTGAAGTGAGCGTGAAAACTAAGTTTTGCATCGAAATAAACACCTAAGTCTTTTATTTTATCTACTGTTGCTAAGATATTGTTGCCGCAACAAAATCGTGCGGAACGGAGCGTTGCTACTGCGTCATCGCGGCGTCACGTCCCCGCGCCGTGCGATTGGCCGCGGATGACCTTACCACTGTCCTCTACTACCACTTCGACTTGCCACGCAGCCGTCGAGCAGTTAACTCCTTCGCTAAAATTAATTGTACCAAACGCACTCTGTAATTTGATTATTAAACTATACGCGCAAGTTTATTTCGTCTTCTTTTCGCCACCCAAAGTCCATCGACCAGTTCGTACACAACATTTCTGGACCTTCGACCCCGGATCCTGGATTTTGGAGACGCAATCGGCGAAGAAGTCGCAAAATTACAGTGCAGTTTGGTAAGACGGCCAGCTAATTTATCCAACCCTGTAAAGCTTCATCTGAATGATACTGTGCTTTGTATATTCCAGAGCTTTTGGTGTTGCTTGCCTCCTCACGTGCTTTTACGCAATCGAAGAATCCGCTTCACGTGGCACGTAAGTACTTGTAGCTTTTTACTTCAGAAATTATGTCTCTATCTGAACAAAAGGAGCTTAAGGATTTGAGGAAAAAAAGGGGTTTAATTAAATGTAGATTAACTAATTTTAAAAAATACGTTTCTTCGTTTGAAAATGTTGACCTTGACACGCATCAGAGGGCAGAACTAAAACTACGTATACCAGGTGCACAAAATTTAATGAACGATTTCAATCAAGTACAAAGTAAAATCGAAGATCTTGTCCCGGAGTCAGAAACGGATAAACTCATAGAATCACGCGTCGAGTTTGAGAGGGAATATTATGTTGTCCTGGCGATGCTGGACTGCATGGTAAACCCAGATAGTTCCCAGGATAGATCTGTTAATAAATCCATTGACTGTTCCTTAGCGCACGACCAACATACGACCTGTAACAATTTTAGTAACGATTCAGTAAAATTACCGACTATTTCTGTACCTAGCTTTGACGGTTCACATGAACACTGGGTAGAATTTCGCGACACGTTTTCGTCTTTAATTCATGATTCGAAATCAATACCACCAATTCAAAAATTTCACTATTTAAAGGCGAGTTTAAAAGGTGACGCTAAAATTGTAATAGAAAACGTTGAATTTTCATCCAATAATTATCTGGTTGCATGGGATCTTTTATTAAACCGCTTTAATAACACGCGATTGATAGTGCAAAGTCACATTAAAGCAATATTTTCCCTACAAAATGTCTCCAGAGAATCAGCTTGTCAATTGCACAATTTAATCGATACAGTTTTGAAAAATTTACGTATTCTTAAAATTTTAGGGGAACCCACTGAATATTGGGACACATTAATTATTTATATCGTGGTATCAAAGTTAGATCCCACCACTGAACGCGAGTGGGAACAATTCAAGAACACTTTTTATAAAATACATAAAGATAAAATTATTAAGCTACATGATTTATTGGAATTTATTAAAGAAAAAGCCGATTTATTAACTACACTTTCCGTAAATCACAGTAAACCTAGTATTTCAAATAATTCAAATAAATTTTCTACTTACCAAAATAAAAATTCATCATCCAAAATTCATTGCAACATAGTTTCGGATAACAAACACTCATTTAATTCTAAATCGCAATCCAATAAGTCGCGCAGCCATTCCAAGTCATGTTTGCTATGTAACGAAAAGCATCAGCTATATTCATGCCAGAAGTTTCTCGACTTATCCCCGCAACATAGGTTTAATTTCATAAAGGATAAAGACTTATGCATTAATTGTATGCGTCCAGGTCATTCGGTTGGTACTTGTCTTTTTGGTCCGTGTCGAAAGTGTGAACAAAAGCACAATAGTTTACTTTGTGATGCAATTAAATTATCACCAATTCAACAAAATACAGTGACGTTAACTACGTACGAGCACCCCTCGCTTACTAATACGCATCCCGTTTCAGTGGTTTCAGTAGATAACGCACACATGCAACTTCAATGTATTAATCACGCACAAACCGTTATGCATACAAAGGATGACAATTCTTCGCAACAGATTGTCATATTGTCTACGGCGATAGTTGAAGTATATAATGAATCGGGTGAGTATTATTGCGCACGCGCAGTTCTAGATAGCGGAAGCGAGCGATCCTTTATAACGCAATCGTTAGCAAATAAATTAAATTTACGAATATTACAGTCCACTCAACATATTCACGGTGTAGGTAATTCTATTACGCAATGTTCGCAATCTTGTAACATTGAAATTAAATCGCGCGACGGGAGCTTCACTGCCCGTTTTCAATGTTTGATTTTGCCCCAAATCACATCAAAATTGCCTACAACTACATTTAATTTCAATCAATTTAATATTCCTCACAATTTATTGTTAGCTGATCCCAGTTTTTACGAAAGTCAACCTATTGATTTACTGATCGGTGCTGATTTATTTTGGGAATTAATAACCGAAGGAAAAATGCGCCTTAAAAGTGGTCCTTTCCTTCAAAACACCAAATTAGGTTGGATAGTGTCAGGTGCAATTAAATCTTTTCCGTATTCTAATAATAAAAATTCAACACATATTAATTGTAATTATTCG
>CAJQZM010012278.1:0-14955 GCA_907164665.1 Colias nastes | reverse complement strand
ACTTTCCAACTGCACTAAGTGGACGCGAACAGGCGCAATGACCCTACCTAATCTTTGTTTGAAACTTAGATGACTTGGTGAACTGCGAACTATATATTTTTAAGTTACTTAATAGTAAGGAACTAATCTGTTAATTAACGTAAGTATCACCTAGTCTATTTTTTACCTTTCTTTACATTGCACATTTCTGGATATTAATAATAATATTAACTACCTATCATTCGAAAATAACGACGAATTTCTCCTTTCGTTTCTAAGATATAACTTACATCAACTTACTGCGATTTCTACCTCATATCTAAATCGCTCTAATCCAATACAAAATCACAATCACATCAAATTTCAATGTAATACAATACAAAAAACAATAAAATTTATTGAATAATCTAATGATTGATTTCTAGTTGATTTCACTTTTTTAAATTGGACATTTATTTTATTCATATTTATTGAAATACGTTTTTTTTTTTCAATTTAAGCAAAAAAGCAGCATATCAATGGAGGTTTCCTTACTATATCTACCAACATTTAAGAAAAGTATTTCACTGTGTTTCTCTACATTATACTTTCTAAGTATAATTGAACAAAAATATATCTACCTATCATAAAAATTACAATTTCCAGTACAAACCTAAATTCCCATTGCGAAGCAATCCAAATATAATTTCCTAAATGCATTTAAAAAACGAATTTGGTTCCTTAGGTCCAATTACCTACCTAAAAAATTACCCGTCCATCCGGGAACGAAAAGAATGGGCATCATCATATTACCCTATTATGTTAAAAAAAATTGTCAAGCCGTAGTCCTTAACACTAGGCCTAAATCAGCCACTAAATACAATTTTCCTTCCGTACATAATATCCGTAACACGTAACTTGTAGAACTTGTGAGGGAAAGTCAAGTTCAAAATCCTCTGAACGTCCTGCATTGCCTTCCTGTAACTAGATATCCGATATCTATTTACTATTCGCTAATAACCATGCACATAGTTATGTAGTTAATAATCATGTTTAAAAACACAATTTTATCATGTTTATTATTAATTTAAACGTTACGTGCGAAAATTAAGTTGATCGGAAGTGTTATACAGAGGATGGTGTATAATGGATAAAATAACTGATTAAATCTGGATGAAAAAGTGCACATAAAGGTAAAAGGAGTAACTATGATATTATTGTCCAAGCAACAGGTACAGTTCAAACTTAATGGCGGCTCGGAACATCGTACGATCCGGTGCGCAGAAAACAATTTTAGATATTAGCAGGACGCTAAGGGACCTGTGCCCACCCGCACTCGCACCTGCACCTAACTTCCGAACCGCCATAAGTTTGAATCGAACTACATATATGAATTGTGATAATTTGTTCATCCGTGTAGTCGTAGATAGATACGAATAATCGTGTTGGCCTTTTGGCCGTAATTCTTACTAATATTATAATTGGAAAGTGTGTTTGTTTGCATTTCTTTCATTTCGCAACGGAACGATTTAATGATATGACTTTAGTAACTGGAGAATTAGAGATAGTCGGGAAAGTAGCGGGACGTTGTCATAAAATATTTTGCGGCGGTGATCAAATTTCTCATTAAAATTTCTTTAAGCGAGCGGAAAGCTTTTTATAATTTAATAAAGAACAACACAATAATTTACAATTCGTACGGTCTACCTACATCCGAAAATTTAAATTTCCCGGGATTTCTTATTAAGAAAGGGACGGATACAGGCATTTTAAATAACGCCGGTATTTTTCCTTTTTTTCAGGGACATAGGTTAAATTTTAAAATTCCAACAGATGCTAGAAGTGATTTTAACAGTTGTAAGTACACCCTTTTTTGAATCGTATAAAAGTTTAACGTAATAGGCAAAAATCGTAATCGTAGTTGTCAAAAAATATTATGTATCCTAAATAGGTAGTTAAGTAGATAGGTTGGTAAAAAATGTTTAACTTGGATTATTTTACAAAAAAAATATGCAAACAGTTTATAAAAATATAAATTTATTGTCACTCTAACCTAATATCACAATTGAAGTACCTTATTATAAACTTTCCAACTTATAGTCACTTCTTGACTAAATAAAAAACTCTTTAGCACATAATCATTAAATTAATAAATAAAAATAACTGTTAAGAAAATATTAGACTACAGGTCCATGTTGAAAAAGTTATGGGTCATTTGAACCACCAGGTGACCTATCTAGAACGATATAAGAGCATAAAATATAAATAAGATTCAGCACTATGCCGTCACTTGTAAGCTGTCCACCAGACTGCAGATGAGAATTCGAAAGTACAGGTAGAGATTTTTTCCCCTTGTCTCCATGATTTTTGTACGGCGTTGCGGAATAATAAAAAGTAAAAAACAGTATAGAAATAGTATGACACAGATGCCACACAGTCACACATGCCCACAGATTCAACATGGGCCTGTAGTCTATATGGGAGATGACAAAATACTCTTACATTCAACAATTTTCATGAGTGTTGAAATTGATATACTTAACATTTTAATAACTATTCATGATGAAACAATAAAAGAAAACATTTCTGAAATAATAATACAATGAAATACAAACTTACTCCATCTTCTTACAAAAACTTAAATAGACTTGCTTTAAATGCAGACTATATAATCACGGCTTAACTTCAGTACAGAGGTTTAAAGTCCTTGTCTATGGTTTAACGCTATAACATGTTTTGTTATGCATTAATATTATAAATAAATAAATATTTCGGGACAATTTTCACACACGGCACGATCAGGCTGATCCCATACTAAGCTTTCGCTTGTGTTATGGAAACCAGATGGCTGATAAACATACATATATAATTTTAAATAAATACTTATATAGATAATTAACACCCAGACACAGAGCAAACATCTATGTTCATCACACAAATATTTGCCCCAGGTGGGGATCGAACCCACGACCTCTGGCTTTGAAGGCAGGGCCACTACCAACCAAGCCAACCGGCCAGTCAGTCTCATTATGTTTTAGATCTGTAGTTAGTCTATGTTTTGTAATAAGTGGATTGAGACTTGACGAATAAATAATTAAACATTTAACTACTTTTCAGCATCATCGTCACATTCATTACTATTCTCAGTACTTATTAACTCAATTTTAATAATAGATATATCACTCCCTTTATCAATATCAATTTTAACGTCCTGCAATTTCGCTGCTTCTTTCTTCTTTATAATCTGCAATTCTTGCGGCTTCAATAACTTAACACCCGATGGCTCTTGCAATTTATACAAATTCCTAATCATTCTTTGATTTTGTATCGTTTTATTTGTAATTTTCGTTTCGCTATTCAATTCAGCCAATTCTTTGTTGATTTTTTTCAAATCCTCCATGTCTTTCTCTATTTTCCTGTGGTCTCTGTTATACGATTTTAGAGGTGGTTTTGAGAACATATGGATAGAAGAGGTTTCTGACTGGTCGTCTGAATCGTATGCTTTGTATAATTTATCTACATCTGTAACAGATATACCTGAAGTTGATGTGCGTGAGTTTGAAAAGAAATGTCTCTTTTTAATCGACCCTGTTTCATTATCAGCACTATCGACTTGCACAAACTGCAGTTCTTCATAACCAAAGGGAAATTCACATTCTGTATTCTCACACATTAAGAGTTTCTCATTGTAGTTTATAAAGAATAGTTTAATTGGTGATGAGCATAATGGACATACCTAAAACAATAAAAATACATTTTAGATCTTAAATTAATTTATATTTAAGATGATTTAATTGACTAAAATCTAAATTAATTTGATAGTAATTTAACACTACATAAAAAAATGGTTTCTAATGCACAATATACATACCCTTGGTCCCTCTTCAACCATTTGAACTCCTTCCATCTGTAATTATTATAAATATGAAAAGTAAATACGAGTATTATATACATAACCATAACCTCTCTAGATGATTTTTTTTTAACAATTCATCATTCAAAAAACATGGCTGAGAATAAAACTTTTTTTCTAATTACACTAGGTACATAAACTCTTTCATTAATGAACCCGTACAACTTCATAACATATAAGGAGTAAGCAAAACAAAAATCTGAGACAAATAATAAATATAGAACTTACACCTGGGTTTGACGCTAATAACACAGCGATATTATCGCCTTCCATGATTCCTTTATTTTGCTCAACTGGATGGTTATTCAGTATGAATACTTTTTCTGTAGAAGAACAAATTATATTTTTGTTTTGAATTTGTTTGAAAACGAGCTCGATCGTCTCTTGTCACTTTTTATGAAATTTGAAAATATGTCAAAGTCTTGGTCAAAGTCAAAGCATGGTCAATGGTGCACCGTGTACCATAGACACAGACAGTTGAGTTTTTACTTTTCAAAATTAATCTAGGATAAAAAATGCAGTGAACTGAGATAAGTTTAAAACGCGATCAATTCAAAAATATGATTCAAAATACTACATAACTAATAATATTTAGTTTTAATAATATTTAGTTTTAAGAGAACTGTATGTATCTGATATTACTATTTTTCGACTGGTAGGTATGTAGAGTTATGTCATGTTTTGACTTTGACATATAAAAATTATATTCATTTACGTCATTGCTACCAAGGTGGAACGCAGTAACGATTCGCCGATTTTAATTATTTGTGAATAGCCGGTGAAATTGAAGATTAATTTCTTGTATTATTATTGATATTGATTAATTAAAACATTTGAAAATGCCTGTCAAAGCTGTCTGCGTGCTTAATGGTGATGTAAGCGGCACCGTGCTTTTCGATCAGAAGGTAGGTTTATTTTTTTTCCGCTTCAATGACCTTGTAAATAACCCGTAAAGAGTGTATTTATTTTACACAATAATTATCGCATAGATGGGTATGATAAATAATTACTACGTGTCCTTATCGTGAGGAAAAATAAGTTCGAACTTATTTTAATTACATAGTAATTTCTAGAAGCTTTATCACTGCAACTCAAGTCGTAACTATTGATAATAATATCTACTTCTCACTACAATCTATGTTTATGTGTATATTCTCAAGTTACAGTAAGAACCACACTACCAAATTATTGTGCAATAATTAGTTGACACTTTATTATGTTTATCTAAATGAGCGTATTTTTATGTATTACAGGATGATAAGTCTCCTGTAGTTGTAACTGGAGAGGTCAAAGGTCTTTCTAAGGTGAGTTACCGTTTTTCAATATAACTTAATACTTACTTAAAATACACATAATATTATGTTTTCATAGAAAGGGGTAGAATTTAAAAACACTCCTGTAATCTACAATTCCGATTTATATCTGCTTGTGATATTCATGACTTTGCAAACAAAATATATAATACATACAGTGTGTGTGTAATTTCAATTTTTACTTAAAATATATTTTAATAATTATGAACTTCTATCCCATAAATGGGTAAACAGTGAAATTGCTACAGGCAGTTTAAATTTGACAGGAATAAATATAGTTTCTTCTAGTTCAGATACTTTTTTTTCTAATAAATTGTTAATTGAAATTATATAGAGGAACTTGGAATGATGTAAGCAAATGAACTATATGAATATTTATGATAATGATAAGCCAAAAAATAAGAATATATTAAGTGAGGGTCAGATGACTTTGTACTCTATAAACTATGGTTTGATTATTTTTATTTGGAATATGTAATTTGAACCATACTCTACTAAAATTCTCATTGAATTGTTATCTTCATTATTTGAATGATAACTAGAATTTCAGAGCATTGCAGTACTGATGACTTTTACTTTAATCTGCTTCAAACTTAAAATATAAAAATCATTTTTATGTAGAGTTATTAACCAATAGAATATTAAAAGTTATAGGAAGTTTTATAGGACATGATTTCAATTAAAAGGACAATTTAAAAGTCCAGAAATTTGTAAAAATAAGTTTTGAATTTAAACATTAAATAAAATTTATGGATCTCATTGGGTTACTGGGTCAGGTATTTATAACATTACTGATGTAACAAAGCATTGAACATTGATTAGAATACATTATTTAAATATGTTAATTTATGCTAACTGATTTGTTTGAGTATTAAGTGTGCAAATCAGAAGTAGGTACAAAGATTATTTGTCTTCATATAATACATAGTCTTTATAGCAGGTTAATTTTATGTCAATGACTATGATATAAACTATCTTGGGAAGGGCCACAAATATAGGGGTATTTATTATTTTCTCTATATTAACTGTTTCTCAAAAATCACAAAAGGATTTACACAAATTCCAATGGCTTTTACTACTAAGCTTATTTGTATACGATTTTCTGTCCTAAGTTTGTTTGTTACTAAGTTAATCTCCAAAAAATCATCCTATTTTTCCATGTTTTTCGTGTTATCAGAAACTTAGCAATATTAGTAAATTTCTTACAGTATTGTTCATTTTCCGATGTCTCAACAATATATTGTATATATTCCAGGGTAAGCATGGTTTCCACGTCCACGAGTTTGGAGACAACACCAACGGCTGCACGTCCGCGGGGCCTCACTTCAACCCGTTGAAACAGGAGCACGGAGCCCCCAATGCTAGCGTGAGGCATGTGGGTGATCTGGGCAACATTGAGGCCAGCAGTGATGGGGGTGTTACTAAAGTAAGTAGATAGCGAATGATAATGTTTATATTTTGTTCTTAATCCTACTTCCTACTATAAATGCGAAAGTTGTGGGCATGAATGTGTGTGTGTATGTTTGTTACTCTTTCACGCAAATACTACTGAACCGATTACAATGAAATTTAGCACACATATAGAGGGTAACTTGGATTAACACAAAGGCTTTATCCCGGAAATCCCACGGGAACGGAAACTATGCGGGTTTTTCTTTGAAAACGCGGGCGAAGCCGCGGGCGGAAAGATAATATAATGAAGTTGTGTGACTTTAAAGATATCCAAAAAATAGGAAGATTCTTATATTTCTACTGCAATATTTTGTTTTAAAGCATTCAATTTCAAATTCTTTAAAATCTATTCTGTCTAATTTTAGTTGAAACAACATTACAAACTCAAACATTTATTTATTCAATTAGACTTCTTTTAAAGCACTTTTGAATGATTTTCTAAACATAGTAGTTGTGTTATTGTCCTGAAGTTTGAACAATATTAAAAATAATATGATGATTAGCACAATGATTTTGTGGTTGTCATAATAATTGGATTAATTGGAAATAAATTTAAACTATGTGTTGAGTGGAAGTGGTGGTATTGATTATTCAATTCAACTTAGCTTATATTATACAACTGAAACAATTGATACAAACATCTTAATTGGTATTTAGAAACTAAGGCATTAATTTTCAATATTCTATAACAATTTATGTAGCTTCTATATACAATAACTTATCTAAATATTTTATGAAGCTAAAGATTGTCAAATACCACAAATTCATCGATCTTTAATCAGCAACAACACTACTAAACAAATATCAACTTTACAGGTGTGCATCCAAGACTCGCAGATTTCCCTCACCGGACCCCACAGCATTATCGGCCGCACTTTAGTTGTCCACGCTGACCCAGATGATCTTGGTGTTGGTGGCCACGAACTGAGCAAGAGCACTGGTAATGCTGGAGCTCGTATCGCCTGCGGAGTCATTGGACTGGCCAAAGCTGAATAAATTAAAAATAAAAAAATAGCGCCTAAAATTGGCGCCAAACTGAACAAATAGTGTTGCCAGTAACAATTTTGTCTATAGTTTGTAGTCTATGCTTACGTCGTTAATATTTTGATGTGTGTGGAATGATAAATTGATATAACAGGGTGTTGTGTGGAATATTATATCAAAGATTTATTTATTTATTTATACATAATTCTTTATTGTGCAAAAAATATGAGAAAACAATAGTATGCAAAAGGAAGTAGTAATACAAAAGCATAATTTGCCCAAAAGGCGGCCTTATTGCTAAACAGCAATCTCTACCAGGCAACCTGGCGGGTAGTATGTGTTATGAAATTGATACTGGCAACATTTTTAAAATTTGATGTTACGCATCAAACATATTTTAAGCATAATCTAAATTATAAACTACTTGTTGGTGTGTTTAGCATTCCCTGAAATCTCGTGTTTCACTTTTTTGTTATTTTGGTGCAGGGATATATTGTATTTAAATCCTGTCTGCCATATGCTTGTTTTGTTTACTAAATAAATATTATGGAACATACTTTGTTTTATTTTTAATGTGTTAGTACTAGATGACCTTCTTACAAGGTTATGAATAGTCAATAATCAACATCTGACTGACCGGTTGGCTTGGTTGGTAGTGACCCTGCCTTCCAAGCCACTGGTCGTGGGTTCGATTCCCACCCGGGGCAAATATTTGTGGGATGAACATAGATGTTTGCTCTGTGTCTGGGTGTTAATTATCTATATAAGTATTTATTTAAAATTATATATGTATGTTTATCAGCCATCTGGTTTCCATAACACAAGCGAAAGCTTAGCATGGGATCAGATCGTGCCGTGTGTGAAAATTGTCCCGAAATATATAAAACATAAGCACTAATCCATCTGTAATCAGTATCCTGAAAAAAAACACTAGTAGCAGTTAGCACAAATAATATGAGGTTACTTATTTAATTACATATATTACATATATTGTTATCCCAAGTAAGTTTCTGAAGAGCCTTGCTCAAGGAACAAATTAATTACACAACATAATTTATCAAGAATACTTTAATTGTCCTACAGAATAAATAACTTGATCATTGTGTGTAAAAAATATATTACAAGATGAGTTGTGTGATTGGAACATTCTTTGACTACTAAAATGCCATTGATATAAACTTTCTTCCACTGTCTGTATGCTTAATGCTGCCCAGTAATTCTCTAGTTCTCTTGTTAAAACATATTCTGATATTGCCTTGCATACTTTAGTTATTATATTGGGTGTCATAAACCCCTTTATGATTAGTACTGCGACTCTCGTTGACTGCAAATTTGTTCCACTATCTGGTACGTAATATGTACTTATGTAATTCTCTTCTGGTGTCAAATTAGCTTTATGTGCTAACATCCCCAACCATTCCACTACTTCATCTATATCTATGTCCATTAGAGATGGTATTGTTGTAACTTCCGGAGATAGATTTTTAGCTTGTAAGGCATGTTGAGACACTGTGTAGTTTTTATCACTAAAGTATTTTGCTATTGTAGACGGGCATATGTTTTCATCGTGTGGCTCCCAAGATATATAGAAATTAAACAGCTCTAGCTTGCTTAAAGCATTTTTTAACTTTTCGCTCCGCTTTATATCTTTTAAATCTATCCGAACTTCGTGAAAATTATGCGGCCTCTTTATTCCTTCCAAACCAAGCGTTTGATAAACATAATCTGATATATTCAATGTTAGTATTCCGTCTGGTGTTATTGCTGCACTATTATGAGTGATACAACTTTTATTAACTGATAAACAATATAACCTCCCTTTTCGTACGAAAGTTTCGATGAAGACGGGATCAATAAACTCAACCACAGGACAATTTAAGATCTTATAGTAATCACTGTCATCCAGAAAACACTCTTGAATTAAACTCGGTACATTTAATTCATCAGGAAAAGTTATTATTGCACTTCTATAAAAGTTATTCAAGTTTATTATGTTTTCTGTTTTCTCTATATTTAAATTTTTCTGCACTGTACACGTAGTTTTAGGCGGTGGAAAATTGTTTACTTCGGGGCAAAGCATCTTGCTTAAAAGTATAAAAATAACAATATTTATTCTCTAAATATGAATTTTTTCATGCCGCATTGACTTGTTGTGACTTGTGACAGAAATTCACTGACATTCAGTGTTACCAACTCTCAAAAATATTTATCCCTAAAGTATGTGTCAAAAACCCCTAAAAACGCCTAAATTATTCAGTTTTCCCCCTAAAAAAAATATACAAATATAAATTCATAATGATTTAGAAATAATATGCTGTAATATGTTTCAAAAGTCTTTTTATTACAAGTTATTTAATACATAAAATATTTCATCTTCATCTGAAGATTCAGCGTTTTTGAAATCATACATGTTGACATTGAATAAATTTAACATTTTATTGGATGGATTAAATGTTGTACAAGATCCACCATGTAAATCGGACCATCATGATGCTTTGCAACATTTTATTTAATTACGTACTAGATGTCGCTATGAGTCGCTAGGTCTAGAAATAAATATAAAAACTAGTTATGTAATTATCAATTTAAAAATATTAAAGAGTCAGAAAAATCCCTAAAAATACCCCTAAAAATTTCAGACCCCTAAAAAAATCCTATCTCACTTATTTACCCCCTAAATCTGGGGGGAAAACCCCTAAGTTGGGAACCGTGCTGACATTTCTGCGTTTAACTAGGTGTCAAATCTGACATATTTTTTGTTTGATCTGTAATCTGTCGACTGATGTGATTCTTAATCTGTTTTGAGATTGCGCGGTGAAATTTGAAAAGAAAATGTCGCATGTGCATATTACATAATATGTATAATAATCTTATATAATATATACCTAGTTTATGTATGGAATTAATGCTTGTATTTTTTTAATAAATCATGCTCGAATTTATACTACCACCACCACTAGTTAGTAGTTATGACTAATTATGTTTCAACGCAAATTCAAACATTTATTCTGAATAATATGATCAGACAGATCATTATTATTTATAAGGGATTGTAAGATCATTACATTCAGCCAAATTCAGCATTGTAACAGTTTTTGCAGTTCGGAAATTGTAGTTGCATTTTATACCATGGAATGATGGAAACTGCTGTAAAGCATATTAACGAAAAAGTCTGATAAAAGCATTGGATATAAGCTAATAAGTAGGTGAATTTATAAGGCATTAAAACACATATTTTATTTTTTATTATTTATTTAAATCTCCTCTACTTTTAACTATTATCTACTTTATTGTACTATGATTGAGTGCACAACAACAATAACCAAATAACCTATTAACAATAGAAGAAAATTTTAAAGTTCCTACATTAGGAAATAATATATTTTGTTCCAGCCAAAATAAGATTATATTAATTGTACGAAATGTTATCACAATAAATACAATAATACTTGTTCGTTTCGTAGACGCCTTCCAGTCGGGTCCTAAGTGCTAATTTAAAAATGCTGCGGTGAATATTGTTATTTATAAACAATTAACAAATTAAGCTAAGTTGAGTTCTTCAGCGGGTACAGCTTTGTACAGCGCTTCCACTCCAGCGACGATCCGCTCCAAAATAGCATGAACGATGGGAGGCGCAATTTCTTGCATCACATCCTTCCAGCTGCTGTTTGCGAAGTCTAGTACTGGTTGAGCTGAAAGAATAATGATCGGATTAGTATAGACAATATCATTAAAAAAATCAAGGTATGGGTAGTTACGTGCTTTGGAACTTTGAAATAAAATAGGGTAGTTACCTATTGGACTAACTTTGTGACAATATTTCGAAGTTAAGCTTTAAAGCTTGGATTATTAATAATGAAATATTGGATAAATATAACTAAACAATATTATTTACACAACGTAAAAAAATACTGTTCTCCAGGCTTGCCACGAGAATTTCCTCATTTTAGGTAGGTAGTTAGGTAATACATAAATATATTTATGAACATATTATGACATCTATTTTGAAGAATCTATTCATTACTACACTAAGCATCTATTTAATTAGCTACCTACGTAGGTACGTAAAAATATGAACGTACCCAAAACCTTGTTTCCATTGAACAAGTTCTCGAAAGCGAACGAAGCACCAGTCTGTACGTTATAAGAATCCTTCCATTTGTTAATGTGCCAATGTGGTTTGCCATCAGCGCCTGTCACCGTTGTGAGCTCGCTGATCACCTTGATCACGATGTCACCTGTAAATTATAATAAGTTTAAATATCTTGGAGGGAATTAAAAACAAATATGTATCTGAAAGTTGTAAAAAGACTCCGTTCTGCATTCAACTAATAATATGAAGTTGTTTCTGCTCGGGTTTCATACTATTTCATGTCAAGCATGCATGCCAATATTATTTTGAAAAATATTTATTATCTATGCAACATTTTTAAAAAGTAAAAAATTCGTTAACGAGGCGGGAAATTTGGTGCTTTACTTTTCATAAAACTAAAAGAAAACTTTATGTTAAGACTTAAACGTATCGAAACGTTTAACGAGCCCAATCTCGATAAAGTTGAGTCAATATATTACTGAGTTCCTATGGCCACCTTCCGATTCCATCATCAAATCAGCTCTATGTCATGATAATGTTTCATCGCTATCCAATTTACATATACGTATACAAAATTTCAGCTCAATCGGTTACCGGGAAGTGAATCAAAGTTACTTGCTACATTTCAATTAAGTCATCGAGTACAGACAAAAATGCTCATAAAATAAAAACTACTGGGCCTATCCGAATAAAATTTTTATGGGACCAATTCGACACCATCCCGCATCGAACAAAAAAAAAATTATACCGGCCGAATTGATAACCTCCTCCTTTTTTTGAAGTCGGTTAATAAATTACTACTTTACTCAACATGTCGGACATTCGAGTTTATTTTGTTTCGGATTAATAATAATAGTAATTAAAAATTACTTAATAATTATTATCTTACGGATATTGATGCTGTAGTCTCCATTTCCCTGGACTGGCAGGATGAGCAGCTGGCCGGACAGCTTGTAGTTTCCTTTCAGCTTCAAGTTACACTTCATCGTTATGATTTGCTTCATTTTCACCAAGTCGTGTCTGTAAAAACGGAAAATATAGTTACCTAGTTAAAACTTAAAACACATTAAACTCTTAAACAATGATAAAACTCTAAGCTTATGTAAACAAACGAGGAAAATGTTAACAAGGAGCAAAAATAGGTAATTTATTGTGATTATTTTTCTAATAATAATTAGGGTAAATACAAATACTTCTCCTGTATATCAGACAAACAAGTATCAGTGTATTATTAAGACGATTACTACATAATATCACGATTCATATAATATTATTAAACTGCAATAAGTACAGAAAAGGTTATATGCAGGCATTATGCAGGTACCTATTTGAAGTTCTTGAATAGAAATTTAACTGTGTAAAACACTGTTTCTTTACAAGTAGGTAAACATTATGTGTGACGTAGAGAACCTAAAAAGTTAAATTACCCATGTATAACCTAACAAAGGTAAGTTAGAATATGATACGTAGGTACATAGTAGACTAACATAGTTATGCAATAAAATGCAAATAAGCTGTGACAATATTTATATAGTGCAGTATGCATGTAGGCTTGTCACCATCTGCATCGTCGTCAGCCTTGATGTGTCATACTAAAGAATACACCTCAAGGGTTCGTTATAATATAATGATCATTGTTCATAGTAAATTACACGCGCGTCTTAAAAATACCTAACTACTCAATTACAACAAATATATTTTTTACCGCTTCCACCAATTGAAAAATAAACTTATTTACCAAATAAATAACTAAGTTATTCTTTGGATAGATGTATACCTAATTAAGTAGGTAATTTTTTCTTCGTCAAAATGTTAGTATGTCAATAAAATTATTCAGTCATATAAAAAACTGCCCCAACATTTACAGATTTAAATCTTTAAAGATTTTTTTTAAATACTTATAGACTGTACCTGCCTACTCTGTACCACTCTGAACTCTATGAATTTGAAAATCCCAACTAATTTAAATCTAATATCCATAATCTGGCGCGTTATTTGTAATATCTCCAGAAATTACGGCGTTTAGCAAGAATTGTAATTAAATTATTATCAAGTTATCAAGATAGATCCGTATCGAACAAAATGACAAAGCAATTATCCAATTATGTTAACAATTATTCTTCGCGCATGTCCATTTTATTAATAGTTTAATAGGGTTTTTTTTTCTGTTGAGTTTAATTTTACATAATATGAAGGATCGGTGTCTTTATTAAGTTGTATTAAAATATCAGTGAATTTAAATGTAAAATCCAGTCCGTATATCTGTCGATTATGATTGGTATATAAACATAGGTACTACGATAATGGTTCTATTTTGATTACTTTTATATAGGAACAATAATTAAAAATCCTGGATTAAAAAAGTGCTTTTATTTACTTCAAAGCAAGCTTTAATACCTAATAGAGGATATAAATTTGTTAGGAAACTGGAAATATTTTTACTAAAACGCGTAAAATATAAATCTATTTAGAAATGAAAAAAAAAAGAAAAAGTGACCGAATGAACGAATTTGGTTGGAAAGAAAACTAAACCAATTAGGCTACATTATCAAGGCATAAACACACCTCTAGCGTTTTCCCTCCTTTTTCAACGTGTATTCAAACTCTACCATTGTTATATTTATGAAAGAATTCAGGATAAAGAGCTCACGCGACAGATTAAACTAATTATCATCAATCTCTATTAAAATACAAAGAAATGACATGCGCCAATAGCGCTTTAAACACACCTTTCAATAGTAGTTCAATTTTCTTTTAATTAACCCGTAATCTTACATCGTTCTAATTGATTTCATTATTAAATTACATCATACTATAATGACAGCTGAGGTTAGAGGAAAATGTGGAATGCTAATTTTTCTTAGACTACACGAATAAGGTCACGATCGCACTATCACACGTAATAGTTTTATTAACAGAACTAGCGGTCCGCCCCGGCTTCGCCCGTGGTACGTTTTCTCTACATAAGAACCATCCTCGTACTTCAAGGAATATAATAAAAAAAGAATTATCGAAATCGTTTCAGCCGTTCACACGTGATGCCGTGACAACGCGAAACGGGTGCGGACCCGCCGGCTGCCTTTATAAAGCTCCCGCCGCGGCCGCGAAGCGCGTCGAACGCGGCAACTGATACACAAAAATAATCCTTATGGCATGATTCTGTATTCACGCGCGATGACTTATAGCGTATTTCATGTATAACTTTGGTGTTTCTACACCGATTTACATGATTCTTTTTTTAT
>CAJQZM010012277.1:0-21125 GCA_907164665.1 Colias nastes | reverse complement strand
GAGTTTCTTCTTTCAAGTTCTCCTTTAGAATCGATACTATTTTTTTTTTGCAAGGAGTCATCAATTTGATAAATTGCTTATAGGCGCTGCGCTGTCAATTTATGTTTCGAAATCGACCAATAACACATTATTATAACTCATCTTTTTTACATTAAATTTCGTTTTTAAATAGATCTTGTTTTAAAGTAAATTTAATTTTAGGTGTACGTATACGATTTGAATGTGAACAAATACCGGCCAATTTGTGTGCAAGCAGTCGTTTCCAAGAAGACCAAAAAGTTGACGAGAATTGACTTCAATGCACGGCTTCCGGTTCTAGTGTGTGGAGATACCAAGTACGTTATATAAGATAATATCTAAACATAACAAATATCTAATTTGATAATAGTTAATACTTAATAGTTTTTACGGGGCACCTTTAATGTTGTAAAATCATCAGCCAATTTTTGAAGTGAATCTTCTTTATCGGGGTTGGAAAAAACCAGTGTGTACACTAGTACACGCACACATTTTTTTACTATTGTCGTTGTATTGTCATTGGACATTTGAAGGGTATTAAAGAATTAATTAGTAAAAATATGCACAAATATTTATAGAGTAAAATAATCCATTGTTTCAATCAATAATACTTTAGTTTGCTCATTAGTCATTATCCAATTACAAAGTAAAACATTTGTTTCGACAATTATTGAATGCTAAGAATTGTTTCAATATTTTAAATAAATATTTGATTTGTATGAGAACAATTAATGTTAGGAAAAGAAGTGTATTGTATAGTAATATTTCTACGCTGTTTATATTCTATTATTTCGCTTCAACACTCATCGCCTCCATAGCTCAGGGGTTAGAGCACTGGTCTTGTAAACCAGGGGTCGAGAGTTCAAATCTCTCTGGGGGCATCGAAATGGATTAATCTTTTTTATTTTGTGTTAATTTCAATATTTTCGTGTTTTTATAGTTATTAATTATTACTATCACTTTTATCAAAAATTAACTATAGATTTTTTTTATTGTTACCTAATTAGAGTCCCACTTTAAGATGTTAACGAAACAGACAAAAAAAATAATATATAAGCAAAATATTATGAATAATATATATATTGCTTATTAAAATGCTTTCCTCTATACCTGTTTTATATTATATGATCATTCTTTTATTTTCATTATTTTATCAGATCGTCTTCACTACATAGTATAAAACAAAGTCGCTTTCTCTGTCCCTATGTCCCTATGTATGCTTAAATCTTTAAAACTACGCAACGGATTTTGATGCCGTTTTTTTTAATAGATAGAGTGATTCAAGAGGAAGGTTTTAGTATATAATTTATTATGTTTTAGACAAAGCGGGCGAAGCCGCTGGCGGAAAGCTAGTTAGATAATAATTCATTGCTTATTATTTTGCATGCATAGACAGCATGGTGTGAA
Source organism: Colias nastes (assembly GCA_907164665.1). NCBI lineage: Eukaryota > Metazoa > Arthropoda > Insecta > Lepidoptera > Pieridae > Colias > Colias nastes. The sequence continues at coordinate 19,700 of CAJQZM010012277.1, read as the reverse complement.
AAGCTATTAGGTACTTATTCATATTATTATGTTAAACTTTTTATTGTATTTAATTCTACAATCTTACATATTATTATTATTTCAGGGGAACTTGTCACGTGGTGAAGCTTTCTCCAAATTTAAGGGTTATGTGCAAACCACCTAAAAAGGCTCAGGGCGTTGACCAACGAACTCTACAGGTTATACTTTTGTATGAATCCATTATTGGCCATTATTTATTAACTAAGTAGTTAATAAATAATGGCAAATAGTGTAAAAAGATTTTATGTAATGTTTAATTTATTTATTGAATTTGCGCCTTCGCGTTCTAGCATACATTCCTTACCAATCAAGGTTGCCTGGAAGAGATTGCTTTTAAGCAATAAGGCCGCCTTTTAGTACATAACTACATAATATGTTTTGATTGTATCTAATTATAGTATAGCTTATTCCTGTTTTGTATATGTACACTAAAGAATAAATAAGTACTAGGTATATTAGTTTACCTCTCACATACCCTTATGAATCATGATGCCAATTTCATTTTTTGGTAACAATTTTTTTCTTCGTATTCTAACTCTGTAAAAATTATATGATACCGTTTTTTATACATACCGAAGATAAATAGTGTAGTAACTTGTTTGTTATATAGTTTCCTCGGATACAATTACTCATCCTATGATGTTTTTATTTGATGTGAAAAATAATAATGCTTTTTTTTCATATTTTCAGATAATGAAACTAGACAAACTACTGAGTTTGGTCCGCGACCCGCCCTTCCAAACTGGAGTAGTCGACGAAAAATTCGATGATGACTGATTACTTACTTGTAATTCCTATTGTTATTTAGTTGTAATGTTATATTATTATAATAAATAAAAGAAAACATTCATTTTATCGTTTTATTCTAATAAAGCATCAAAATATCCTTTCTTACGCCTAAGACAATGCAATTTGAATATTTATTGTATAGTGTCTGAATATACGAAGCATATATTTATTTTATAAGTGGTGGCTAGTAAATTTATTGTCAAAAGAAGATAGATGCAGTGATTGTAGCTGTGTTAATTTTAAATTTCAAGACATACCATCATAATCTCATAAACTCTAAAAACAAAACAAGACCATTTTAAATGGCTGCTAACATTTAGAAGTTAAACATAACTGACTAGATAAAGAGATCTTTATGCATATAGCAATTAACCAAATTTCTATATTCAACCGACATTTAAGTAAAAATATTTGAGGAATTATAGGTATGGTATGGTATATTCTAGGAAATTTTATAATGATAACTATTTCATCAGTTACAGAATAAAGAACCCATTGAATATAGAAACGGATAATTATATATTAATATTAACAACATTTTAACACCTTTCCTTAGTTACATTCAAGTCAATTTGAGTTTACACAATTTACATGAAAATATGACATGTAAGTACCATTAATTATTTATTAGATAAATATTAACTTAATTAAATGTTTAGCCTCAAATAGCATTATTTTACACTAAATGATGATACACGCTAAACCGTGTCGAAACCGGGGCACGGTCAAACATTATTGTATACTTTTTGTATGCACATGCTGTGCACGGGCGTAAAATCATAGTTTATTACTCATTACTTATTTTATTAATACTGAAATATCACAAAAATAATAAATCATAAACAAAAAGCATAAATTTCCGAAATCAGTTTTTTTTTTTCTATGTTCTAATCTTTGGTACATCAATTCAAAACATGTATAAAATGCAAAGCGTAGCTTAAGATTTTTAAAAATTATAATTTAAAACTATCTAGTATAGTCCGATGCTATATTATTTTCCCTATTTTTTGGTATTAAAAAGCCATTCTTATGGATAGATAAGTTTAGGACCGATTTTTTGACATCTCTCAAGAGAATTGGCGCCTAATTTTAAGTCAAGAAAAGCGCGCGCGTCGTTCGGTGCCGGCGCTTGGCGACCCGCGAATTGTATCTGAAAGGAGGTTACAATTATAAAATAATAACTTATGCAACAATTATTAAATTTTAACTTATGGTGCACAAACTCTAATAGGTTACAATTATTAAATTTTAACTTATGGTGCACAAACTTGGTCCTTGACAAATGAACAAAAGTCCAAACTGAATGAAGGTCTCTCAAAGGGCAATGGAGCGAAGCATACTGGGTGTTAAATTAACAGATCGTATTCGAAACACCGAGCTGCGCTCTTAAACTAAAATCGCCGATGTAGCGCAAAAAGCTGCTTCGCTTAAATGGAGCTGGGCAGGGCATATTAGTCGCATGCCGGACGAACTGTGGGCCAAGATAACGACATTGCGGAGCCCAGACACAGTTTGAAGGCGTCGCGACAGGCCGAAGAAAAGATGGCGGGATGAACTGGACCAATTTAATAGAGACTGGCCCTACAATAGCACAAGATCGTGATTCATGGAAGCGCTTTGGGGAGGCCTTTGCAAAGCATTGGGACACAACAGGCTAATACAATACAATACAATACAATAAAAATATTGTATCATAAAATAAATACTAATAAACTGATGAAGAACACAATTTTTTTTAACTGGAGAATATTTCTAGCTTCTTTTTTTTAGCATCATTTGCGACTTGGTTTTTAATCTGTAAGTGCAATAGAATAAAAAAGTATAGTTTTTTATGATTCATACAAGTAACTTCAATTACTAGTTTATATTTTGTAACTTTTATACCTGAGCAAGTGGATGCAAATGTCGTTCAGGGAACTCCCGTTGATGAGCCATCACCCAATCCGCTGGCCACATAGTCCCATTCTTTGGATTAAATGGTAGTATCAACACATACACCCGGTTCGTCGCGGAATAAGCGACTCTATAGTAATGGCCTTTAGTCGCTCTTTCCCATATGAACCCGTCGTTATCGGCCCCTCCTCGCTGAAGCCAGGATACTCGAGATAAATCTGCCGCGTGAATGCCTATTTCGGCGTATTCTGCCCATGGTAGAAGATCACCTCTGAAACAATTTGTTTTATATGTTTATATAAGAATAATTAATACAACATTTTCCATACATTTCTCTCATCATACCAAAATACAGAGCTGGGCTCTATGGAAAAAAATGTATACGCATAAATGAAAATCATACCTACCTATGGTTTTTTTACATACTTCAATAAATTTTATCATGTATTTTCAAAGACAAGTTGATAATAACAAAGAAAAAACCTAGACACAGTATAGTCACACACAATCAACACTATATAGTTACCTAGCAACAGCGCCTAGCAGTGACGTGGTTTCCAACCAACACCTTGCTCCAGCTTGCAACAAAGCCCTGAGGACATGTGCAGCAGTGCGCCTTATGTTCCTTCTGCAACAGGGCGGCGTGTTCCTCCCTGCTAGAATGTATGATGGAGTGCCTTGCACGGGTGGGAAGCAACGCTGAAATGAATATTTTTAAATTCCATAGTATTCAATGTAAGGTTTAGATGCTATACTGGAGTTCAGTTTAGAATAAGAAATTTATGAAATAATCAAGTTTAATGTTGCACTCTTCGAATGCTTAACAAATATTTTGTTTAACAAATGCCTTTATAGCCTGTGATAAATAAAATTTATATAAATTTAAAATAATTTTTCCCAGTTTAATGTTCAATCCCATTAAATGTTATTGACTTATTGGCATAATTCTCAAATCTTTAAATTGTTCTCCTATAGCATAATACAAAACAATTTTCAAGCACCTGTTAATGTAACAACATTTGAGTTACCTGAGTCTCCCGCTTACAGCCATACCACTGTACCCTTCCATCATCCCTTATTACAGTCTTCACACCTAGTTGCTTGTAGAGAGCCATCCTGTAATCTCTCATACGTCTTGATGCTTTTTGCTTTGCTACAGGTGTCTTTAATACACTCCTACCAGCAGCGAGTTTACCATCTAATATTTGTATCTGGAATATTACATTAACATTAATTTATTGATCATTAAAAACAAAGAATATACTTAAAACACTATATAACTACTTTTATATTATACTACTATTTTCTTATAAAAATTAGACAATTCATGTCTGTTATGACCCAATAGTTATATTATATTCTCCCACATTAGTATCTAAAATTGATATTAAGTAATTTTCAGATAATTCATAATTTGTACTCACTTTAATATTTTTAACTGTTGTCTGAAGGTAAAGAGATTCAGGAAAGGGCAGCACAAATGGGTCAGGCAGTGTTTGAAGTAAGGATGTTTTGAATATAACAGCATGTTGTCCTTGCACAGCATCACATAATTTCTTTGATGCATCTTTTCTATATTGTAAGGTCCAATCAACAAAATTCCATTTCACTTGTTGACAAACTGTATGGGAATTTCCAACTGCCACAGCTATACCTTGAGATGGGTTGCTTGTAGCAGCCGTAATTAATTGCTGTAATAAACGACGAGAGACCCTCGTTGAATCAGGTACGAACAATGTGTACTCTGTTGAAATATAAGATAAAGGTTTCAATTCTTTTGGAGAAGAATCGAGTTTAAGCTCTAAGGACACGATTTTTACATTACGCAGTGTATTATTAGAGGCGGAAAATTGGAAAGGCGGGTACTGCGGGCCCTGGCTGAGAATCAACACTGGTATATTTGGATATGCAGCCACGAAAGATTGAACACTTTCAGCAACATCATTCTCAAAATCTTCGAACTGACGAAACACCACTGTAACCAATTTAGCTAAGTGCTTTGTTATTCGCGATTGAGCCAATACGGGAGCTATAGTCACAGGAGCTATGGGATAAAGCTTATAATGCGGCAAAAGGTATCCGCAAATTATTATTGCACTTATTATAAAAATGTAAACTTTCAATGAAAAACGACCCCGGAACAACCGATTTAATATCAATCTCATTTTGAGATTTTATTATTTCAATCATATTATAATATTTTACAATTTTATTTGTAAATCAAAGCAATTAAAAATAAAAACAATCTCGTTCAACCATTGACATAATTATTATTGATATTTATTATTTATTAGACATTTTGACATTTCAGACATTTTGGTTTTTTTATTCGTATATTTTGTGTCCAGTGGACGTTATAATTGGTTTGTGCACGGTTTGTGGATCTTGAAATGCTAGAACATCTTCTGCTACTGAAAACTTATTTTTCTAAATTTTTATAAATTGCTTGAAAGAAATTTAAATTAAATCAAAGCCACGATAACTTGTTCACAAAACACGTCTCATGCGATAAAGTGGTTATCTGTGATCAGACAATTCATGGAAATAAATTATCTATGCAATAAGTAAACTCATCAGTCAATTTGACTTCAAATTTTTTGACTTTTCATTGATTGTTCACCTACTTTTGTAATATCGTTCAAGATTTTTTCTTCTCGGCTTTTACAAAAAGATACAGAAAATTATTTCAAGTATGGGTGACAATGTTGATTTTGAGCCTTTGGAGCCTTCTCTAAAGAATGTAGTAGAACAGAAATCATTACGTTGGATTTTTGTTGGTGGTAAGGGTGGTGTTGGAAAAACAACATGCAGGTGAGAAATTTTAATTAAACACGCACTCTTTATTAAATCACGTCAACGTTTAGTTACGTACTAAGATAATATTAATAATTTCAGTTGCAGTTTGGCTGTTCAGCTTTCGAAAGTGCGGGAGTCTGTATTAATTATATCTACAGACCCTGCACACAATATTTCAGATGCATTTGATCAAAAATTTTCAAAGGTAAATTGTATTTACGCTCATTTCTTATATGGTACTTACAACAAATATAAAATATGGCGTAATTATGACGATTATTACTCATTTTTCCCCAATAAGAATATATTCATTATTGATAAATGCTTATATTGCAGGTGCCAACCAAAGTGAAAGGTTTTGACAATTTATTTGCTATGGAAATAGATCCTAATGTTGGACTAACAGAGTTACCAGAAGAATACTTTGAGGGAGAGGCTGAAGCCATGAGACTCGGTAAAGGTGTGATGCAGGAGATTGTTGGTGCTTTCCCTGGTATTGATGAGGCTATGAGTTACGCAGAGGTATATTTGATCTTAATAAGTAAATAGTATAAGCCTTTATGGTACATAGTTCTGAGGTTATTTTAAGATTATTTTTTACGGATTGCTGATTATTGTTGTTCTGAGAATAACCATCATAGTACATTACAAATTTTGATAACATTTTCTTAGTATAAATGTAATCTAATTGGATATAAAATGTTAGAAAACAACAATGCTCTGAAATGGAAATAACAGGCTAATACAAACATAATTTAATTAATGTTGTTAATCTTGCTAGTTAAGTTTATACAATTGCAATGTGTTCCAAGTTCTGATAGTTGATTATTGACTGAATATTTTTTCTTGACTATTACCTTCACTTAATTCCACAACAAATATTTCAAATCACCAATTAACACCATGATTTACAAAATATTATTTTCCTATACATTTCAAGATAACATTAATAAAATATTGTTACAATAATTGTCTAAAATTCAGCAAGTGCAAGTTTTTTTTTAACTTCATGTATAGTTAAAAAATGTTTTTCTAATAATTTCTCAGGTAATGAAACTAGTGAAAGGCATGAACTTCAGTGCAGTGGTGTTTGACACAGCCCCCACTGGGCACACTTTGCGTTTGCTCTCATTCCCGCAGGTTGTAGAGAAGGGACTTGGTAAACTGATGCGCTTGAAATCTAAGGTAAGTTTATTGTTAATCAAACATTGGTTATAGTTTAATGAACACTTTATAATTTTGTCGTATTTATCATATTTATCATTTTAGTATATTGCTTGAAACTTTAGCTGATAATATGTTACAAGCACATTAGTCATTACTTACTGGGAGGCGGAATGACCCAAAAGTGAACACAAGCACATTGCTCTGAAAATTTGAATTGTAAATATCTAAAACCACACAAATTTAACAAATCCATAACTCCATGATATCTCTCAACTCCTGTACATTTTCTTTATAATTATTTCATCTAAAAAACAAATACTTGGTACCAGTAATTATATTTTCTTACACAGGTCGCGCCATTCATCAACCAAATCGCTTCACTCTTTGGCCTCGCCGACTTCAACTCGGACATGTTCAGTAACAAAATGGATGAAATGTTGTCAGTCATTCGTCAAGTGAACACACAGTTCAAAGACCCCAATCAAACGACATTTGTTTGTGTTTGTATCGCGGAATTCCTCTCGCTATATGAAACTGAGAGGCTTGTACAAGAACTGACGAGGTGTGGAATAGACACACATAACATTATAGTCAACCAGTTGTTGATGAAAACGTCAGCGCCTTGTGAACTATGCGCCGCGAGGCATAAAGTGCAAGAGAAGTATCTAGAACAAATTGCAGACTTGTATGAAGACTTCCATGTGACCAAATTACCGCTGCTAGATAAAGAAGTGCGAGGTGCGTCGGCTGTGAACTCGTTTTCTGAATTTTTGCTCAAACCATATGTACCACCACCACCCGCGACGTCATAGAAGTGTTGAGTTGTACTTATGAATAAAAATGATTATGAATTTGAATTACTACAGAGAAATTTAACAAATCAATTATATTACATAATAAAAAATTACTATTTAGTACTTCCTTTTCATTTTTTAATATAGGGCAGATGTTATTGCATAAAATCTATATTTAATGAAAGGAATGTATCTGAAGAAAATAATATACACTTTTCATCTGGCTATAATATTAATTTTAAAAGCCTACAAAAGATTTACGTGCCGCAGCACTGCCATTTGTAAAGATAATATATTAAACTATCAGATATATTTTTATAACATGTAGTTATAGGATTTATAGAATTATCAATACTATACTACTTATCATAAAACATTTTTATTCATAAGTAAAAACTACATGAGTCATGAACTTTATCATAAAATTCATTCATGACAAGCATTTTTCTTATGTTTATAAGAATATAGGCTAATCGTTTTGCAGTACTTGCAAAATTCCATTTTTGTTGAAAGCAGGAATAAGGTTTCAGATTTTAAAATGCAATATAACTATAGAACTTGATTCGTTTTATTAATATACAAATAACGAAGAACTATTGGCACAGAATATAATATAATAGTACTACGTACAGAAGGTTCACTCCCTAATAAAAGTCAACTTTAGGCATAAATAATTGCCTACTCTTGAAAGTGGCACTTGCTTGCAAGCGAAATTGAAACTTACGGTGGGCCATGAGCGCTCATATTCTATTGCGCGGCGCCGAATTCATGCGCGCGAGCTCAGGGTTGGTACTCGCCGCCGAATTATCATAGGCGCTCGGCAACCCGCGCTCGACTGCCAACTCAGTCGGCAACGGCGCGAAATATACCTAAACTACGGAGTGAAACCCCCAATATACTTAATACGGAATGAAATTCGATCCAAGACTTCTTAATTTTTTTATTAAGTATATTTTAAATTATTTAATTGAAGGTGAAAGATTAACAATACGTGATGTTCTTTAGTGTGTATAACATTGACCTAATAATGTAAAATGTATATCAGGTGTCTCTGCTAGTATTAATTAGGAGAATATCAAAGTGTAATATATATTAAAAGACTTTGTATACATGCTGAAATAAATTATAATTGTTATAAGATTGTTTTATTTTCCAGTAAAAATTTTTTAACACAATTTTTTTTCCAAACATGTTTTGTCTGTAGAGAAATATTCCATCAAATCTGGGTTTATTTAAATTAAAACAATTTTCATGTTAATTTATTTATATATTCTAAATTTTAAAAACTATAAAATTAACAACATTATTTCATTGTAAAACAACAACTAATTTATAACTTGCAATACGGCAGTGATATTTATTTTATACATAGCAAATAAATCATATTTTCACAAACATTTGAATTGCTCTTTAAAAAAGACTAGAAATTTGTATTGAAAAGCAAAATATTGATCTGTTTAAGAAATCTACTTATTATAACAATTATTGTAAAAAAAAATAATACTTATAACGAGGACGTTTTGAAAACTACAATATAGCTATTATGATATTTAAAATTACTCACAATTTTCGTTTGATTTGGTCATGTCTTTTGTATAAAATATTACAATACTGAAAGTAAACATTATATACTGTTATTAAATTTACATGTTGAAATACCTGCTTGGTGCCATTTCATATATCTGTAACTTGCATTAGTTGTAAGTATATGATTATAACAATATTTTTTAAGGTACAATTTAATATTATGTAGAATATTACAAATGGACCTTTTTAGAAGCATAGTATTACATTAAACGAGTGAAAAGATATACGCAAAATATATTTCGCATCTCCGTCACTCAACTTTTTTTTTTGTATAGTGTCGCTGTTAGCCAAGGAGGGCTTCTATATCTTAATCGGGCTTATAACATTATTAAGCGTGTTAAAAACGAACTAATCTGTTCCATACATTTCCATAATTCTTTAATACATTTGGAGTCACAAACCTTGCTAAGTAAATATTAACTATTTATTGTGTTTTCAACATAATATTATAATAATAAAAATACGCGGCATGCTCTAAATGCACAAGAAATGCCAAGAAACCGGTAACTAATCTACTAGGTAATAGATAAAAAATAACACTGGGATTTTTTGGAACATACACTAAAGATTATCTGCTTTTAACATTCGCGACAAAAATAATTGGTTCACTTTTATATTTTTATACAAATCATATTAGATACCTATCTCTTTAAACAAATAAAATTTAAAAAAAAAATATTATGTTAACTTAACTGGTTTCGAAAAATCGTTTGTATTCGAAATCTAGACATCACTCAGTTCACTAAAATATTAACATTCCATAAAAATAAATAAGCAATAATCTCACACATTTGCTCTAATAAAGTTCAAATGTAATTAATTATTATTAATACAATACAGCCACAGGTTGTATAAATCGTAGTAAAAAGATAATAATATTGCTTCTTTCGCAATGAAAACAAGCGGTGAATATATTTTGTTCTTGTCCTATAACAAAAGTCACTTTGTTACTTTTTAATGGTAACATCTCCTAACTATGAATATCATCTATGAAACATTTTTTTTTTTTATTAGGGCCGCATAAAATTTTCAGATAAATTTGTATAAAACACGTTTGTTTAAATATTTAGTGACACATTCTTAATATCAAGGGTTTTATTAGGAAAAGACGATGATAATCTTGCACTTTTCTTTTAGGATATCATTCTTTTACAAGTAACAACCTGAAAACGGCTGGATCGATTCTTATTTTGTTGCATTTGTACCCACAAAAAATTTAAAAAAGTAAAAAAAAATCCACAGACAACTCAAAAAACTGAACACGTCTCCTACCTGTCAAACCACTTGCACAATTTATTTAGCACATCAACCTCCTAATTATTGCATTACCAAAAAAAAAATCAGTCTATCAAGCATTGTTTCGTTTTTGTCAACTGTTTCTGTTATGTGCTGGCAAGTGCCACGCGGTAAGTGCCGCGCCGAGTAAAGTGCCGAAAAGTGCCGATGCGCAGGCACCGGCTTCGAAAATTAGTTTCGGTGTGAACACGCCCCATATCATTAGGTGCCGGCAGTGGATTGTCGCTGATAGTGCGCATGCGAATACCTACAAAATGTAAAAAAATGAAAATTGAAAATAATGCTTTGTGTGCAATAAAGTATTTTTTTTTTAATCATTTATCGGCAATTAAATTTACATAAGTGATAATAGGTAGACAAGATTTATGAAACCACACAGGATAATATTTTGTTGAGAAATATAAAATGATTTATTCATTAAAAATTAGAATCATGTCTTTATAGAATCGAATGATATACATATGCAGCTGAGAGAATTCAAAATTTTAACGAAGTTACTTCATTGACGAAAATTCTATACATAAAACTAGGGCCTCATTCTGCAATAACTTACCCTGACAGCAAAACAAAGTGAAAACTTGAGGCAAAGCGTGAAAACAGCCGCCAACTGCGAGCGAGGGCCCATCGAAGTACCGTTACGTCCCCAAAGAGCTAATAACGGCACCGTCGCACCATACATCATTGGCATACCTGGGAAAGTCGTATTGGAAATTTTTAATTACATTCTATCATAATATTAAAGTGTGTAAGTGGTTTAACTAACGTCGTTACGCCACTTTTAACTCAAGAACTTCTGAACTGATTTTAATGATTGATTTATTGGATTTATCTTGGAATATTTTTAACATAAATTCGAGTATTTCTTCCTATTCCAATTTTTAGAAGATCTAATTTTCATTCCAATGAAATATAACACAATAGCTGACTCATATTTATTTTATCTTGCGTTTAGAACACCGGGCAGACAATATTCAAAAAACCATATTTCATACTCATAATTTATATGTAATGCAAATTATGATCTGTCCTATTTTACTACAGGTACAACCCAAGGAATTCAGTAACCATGCGTAATTTTCAGTGTAGGTATTTGATCAAGATAAGCCCTATCTAATAGTGTCATAGTAAGTTTAAGTAAATAATTAAAAAATAGGACTGAGATTTTGCTTTAAACGCAAGTGGTAAGATAAGAAAGTATGAAATTCAAAAAATGATTGATGTATTTTGTTAGCTCAGAATTATTTCGATACCATAGTAACTTTGCATTCAAAAATATTAACCTTAATGTTTCTTTTACTTCTTAATAATATGAAAGATATGTTAGACCCAAATTATTTTTACGAATTTACAATTAATTTATTAAACAAACTTTAATTAAAAGCGAAATTAAAATAAATCCTTCCAATGATAACTAACATGTACCTAATCAAGATGTATTCAAATTCAAATTGTTTAATTTGCAGAATGTAGAATTACGAAGATGTTAGGTAAGTACAGATAATATAGATTCTTAAACATTCTGCTGTAATCCAAGCAAGTCCAAAAAAATTTAAAAAAAAATCTTCAAAATTCAACCTCCTACAATCCCTTCAACTCACCAAACAAACTGACAGTCATCAACACAAACGATATAGCATGTCCAAACGGCAGGTAATTAGGGTCTCCAGCGTGAAACACAGCTGTCCAACGAATATGGCTCAACGTGGGATGGTGACCAGCCCCATAGAAATGGTAGGACGCTAGTAATGCCCATATACAGGCTAGGCTTGAACTGCACCGGGAGGATAAAGCTGGAAAATACAGTTTAGTTTATTACAAAATTGGAATTGTAAAAAATATTATGTATAATATTATTTATATGATAGAAAAGCTATATAAAATGCACAGATGAAAAAAAATAGACTTAAATTACGTAAAAACATTATACATGTCTTTAATATGTAGTTTACATTAGTTAAAATTTAAAGAATGAATGTTATTTATCATTTTATTGAGTTAGATTAAAAAAAAAAATAACAAATAATATAACATAAATTTCAATGTTACTTACAATATTTCGTAGATCCTTCAATCTTCATCAAAGCGACGATGTTCAGAACCAAAAATCCCGTCAACAACGCGAATGCAGCTGCAGGCGCATACGAGGCGCCAAGCACCAAACAGTTCGCCAAGTAAAACAGCAATCCAACCACTACTAAAGGAACCGTCGGGCCATTGCGATCTTTCTTCAAAAGAAGTCCAAACATAGTCACAATGAACAGCCAAGCCACTCTTGCCAATAGTCTAGAACGAGTTGGCGACCCAAGTGAGCCCCACCCTACCGCCCAATGAGCACACGTAAATATACCCGCTATAACTATCCCATATCCCCGCCAAGCCACGTGTCGCCTAGCAACTGCTACAACCGCCGCTACCGAACCTAACGCTATTACCAACGCTGCCCTAGAAGCTTGCCCAGTTGGCAAATTACCCCCGGACGTCCAACAATCCCCTTGTTCCTCCCTACAACCTCTATACGACCTAGATAAAGCTAAAACTACCCCACACCCCGCCCATAAACCTAACGCCTTCAAATTACTAATGTTCCAGGCAATTACGCCCAAAACGCTCAAAGACAAGTACGATAGTACCGAACCTTCTTCTATTATATAGCTGTTAGATGCTAAAACTGCTGCAGATGCGAATAAAGCAGAACGGGCGAATCGCTCGTAAAACTGCGTACGACCTTCGTACCATTTCTGAGTAATTCCATCCCAATGGAGCATAGCCAACGCACAAGTTATTACCCCAGAAACTAACCCAGTCGTCAGAATAATTGCACTTTCCAGATCTTCATACAATTCGAAATAATATCCAGTGTACACCAATGATATGCACACTGCATTGGATATTATACCAGTGGGAACAAAAGAACTGGCAAATACATGAGGAATTCGTTCTACTGGGATTCCTTCAGCTATAATCCAGTTGAAAAAGATAGCTAAAAGGAGCAAAAGAAGAGCCCTTAACATCGATAGCGAATCGAATTCAACCCACACTTCTCTGAATACGTTCCTTATGGTGTCTATTAGGGACCTGAAACAATGTAAAAGGAATAGTTTGTTGTAGGAAATAGAGTTTAATCTACACTAATACTAATATTATAAAGCTGAAGAGTTTGTTTGTTTGAACGTGCTAATCTCAGGAACTACTGGTGCGATTTGAAAAATTCTTTCGGTGTTAGATAGCCCATTTATCGAGGAAGGCTAAAAGCTGTATATCATCAATATATGAAACTGTAAGTAGTACATATTCAATTGACGTCATAGTTTTCTTATCACTATACTGCAATGAATTGCGTCAACATTTCTAATCATCAGATAAGAATTTACTTAGAGTTAAAAGAATATTTTTTCTTACAAATTCGTAATATTTTACGTTCATCTGAACACGAAAATAATTAAAAAGTAAAACCTTCAAAAACTTTGTACTTTTAGGAAATGCCCTATGCATCAGACAAAATCAGAATTTGAATCTATGATTTACATAGCAACAACTCAACTAGTGAGGTTTCATAAGTTAATGATTGCATGTGCAACACATAAACATATCTACTAAATCTTTTGAATATAAACAATGCTCAGAAGAAGTCATTTTTAGATTAATAAGATAAAAAATAAATCAGTTTATCACATACACTTCAAATTTTAAAGATACTGAGATATCATTTTTTATCAAATTATCAATTATTTATATCATTACCTGACATCAGCTACATAAGTTTTAAGATCTTCTTCTGTCTTTACATTAAACGTTTTTTCTATTTGGTCTCTTGTAGAATTAATCAGTTCAGCCAATCTATCTAGGGACACTTGCTGAGATTCTTCTCCATATCTCACTAAATATTGTGATATCTAAAACAAAGGACACAATTTAAAATTTAAAAACATAAAAAATAAGTTATTGTGGCATTCCAAACTATGTCATGCATTCTAGTCTCGGCAAACAAACTATATATCTTACTACACTTCCTTTTTTTATAATAAAATATAGCGACACTTTACACACAATTTTTTAAACACAAAAACACTTTCCAACAATAAAGAAAGATTTTTTAAGTTTCCTCGCTGTAAAATAAATTATCAAAGCAATTTAAATATTACCACACACTTGTCTTGCTTAACAACTCAAATCATCACATGCACTTAAGAAATAAGTATTTTTTACTAACTCATGTTAACACAGTTGAATTTAAATTTTAGCACATTAATTTTTTTTTCGAATACTCACTTGTTTCAAATTATTGCTCAAATGCAACAATTTATTAGTCTTCGACATTTTAGGCAGTAACGGCATCAATACATTGCCCAAGGACGGAGCTGGAGGGGCACTTCCTATAACCGCGGTGACTGTAGGAGCTAAGTCAGTTTGCTGTATCTCTCTACCGATTTCAATGTCACTGCCTTCGCCGGCAAAACCACCTTTGTAATACGCAAATAAAGCAGCAGTTCGCTCTGCTTTCGTCTCACCACCGTGATCACCTGAATAATGTTTTATGTTAGAATATGTCTAGATATTTGTGGAATAAAATTAAGAATTAAAAACTGTACATTCTCTGGAAAGAAAGAAATAAATTTATTCATTTATTATTTAAGAATGGATGAGGTATTACCTGCGCCTTCGTCAGCATGCAATAGATTTGTTATTTATTATTAGTTGGAAATTTAGAAATGATAAAAATTAAAATATTCTTGTTTCTGCACACAATTTTAACAGAATAAAATCAATGGGTACAATTTTTAATTTTACATATTGGTTGGAACTACTGTTACTGGTCATTTTTTTTATATGAGTTCTTAAATTAGATTTAAAAAAATATTAATTGAAATATTATCTTCATTCTTAAACCAATTACAAATTCTAGTTTAAAATGAATAGAAAATACCTGTTTCAGTCATTCCATGATCACCAATGACGTACAAAATAGCATCAGATGGCAGTGCATCAATTATCTTCTCCAGTCTATTATTTGTTTCATTCAGTTTTCTCGTCATTTCTGGATGGTTCGGTCCATATCTGTGACCAGCATGGTCTACTCCTAAATAATGTGCGAGTAGTAGCGTCCAGTCATCTTGCTTTAACTCATCATAGATTTTGGAATCAACTTCTACAAAAAGAGAAACATTTATAGTAATATTAGTATTATATCATCTATGGCAATATCTTTAGTTTATAAAGATCAACAAAAATCAAAAATATTGTAAGGTATTTAAGGTATTTTTTAAAGCAATTTTTCTTGTGTTGTTGTGGGTATTTTCATTTTTATGGACTAAATCTGCTTTCCAATCTCCCTTTCAATAATTTTGTCTTTCTATTTGCTATAACTAACTAAAAAGTTCTAAAATAAATACACAGTACACACAAACTATACCTATATCAACAGTATCCAAATCCCAAGTATGAAATGAATACATAGCATGTGATCGAAGCCAGCGTCCTGGCAGCAACCTGGACCATGTATCATCACCAAGGAGTACAGCATGACCATTACTTTTAACCACCTTATAAAAAAATGAAAATTAGAATTTAAAGACTTGCATTATTTTTTTATATTTGATACCTCACAATACAAAAAGAATGATAATCATACCTGGTCTATTATATTGTCTTCATGAAGCTCTAATGCTGCAAAATTTGAACTTGCATCAACAAATGTAGGAAGAGACCCAGTTACAAGGGCCTTCACTCTCTGAAACGTAGTTGTAGGTGGGTCTGCCATAAAGCGGTATAACCTGGATCTTTCCGGCCATTTCTTTAGGGTTTTGTGTATAACAGGCAAGCGATTTTGATAATACAAAGGGCTTTCTAGATTTTCGTCGTATTCTGTGAAGTCGTACCGTAGCGAGTCAACTAAAATAAGCACAACTCTGTTCCGCAATGAAGAACATATTAAGGGCGCACCAGGATTGTTTAAAAAAAGTTCAAAATCATCGGATTTACAATCGACTGGCGCGGTTAAACTTTCTTGCCCATCACAACCAATTTTTTCATAAGATACACATTGTGATACATCATCAAGAGTTTTTCGTGATAGTAGAAATCCGTGTCCAAACATTAATATCCCGGCAATAATTAAATAAGAGAACCAGAGAAGATACAAAAT
Organism: Colias nastes; assembly: GCA_907164665.1. NCBI lineage: Eukaryota > Metazoa > Arthropoda > Insecta > Lepidoptera > Pieridae > Colias > Colias nastes. Next base: position 3,215 of record CAJQZM010012277.1, on the reverse strand, counting down.
ACAATTCCATTTCTCTTTCATTTTTAGCTGATTCTATACTTGTTTTTGTATGAGGTCATTGACTTGAAGTGTCAAGAATTATTCTTGAATAAAATAATATAGAAATATTAATTAAATCATAGAAAAGTCTTAAATCAATTAGAAAGAACAGGGATCGGGAAAATTAATTTAAATGCGAGGAATGAGGAATGAGGATTGAGGAAAGCTGTCAAAATACACCGCGTCTGATTGTCACTGTCACAACCATGGACGTATAAAAAAAGACGGACGCCGTATTACGAACAAACAACGTGAAGCCACCATAGTAAGCTAGCGATCGTGTAAAGACAATAAACACGCACACACTCTCACCATAGTAAGCTAGTCGGCCGCCATTACGTCGTGAACTACCGACTGATTAACTGCGTCACTGTTTCACAAAAAATATTTAAAATGCCGTCTTGCGTGGTTAAATGGTGTCGCAACAGTACAATTTTAAATAACAAAACACAAGGGATTACATTCCACAGGGAAGCAAGTTATTTCTTTTATGTTTTAATGACAAAATTATTACGGCAAAATTTATAGAAAAAAATACAGCCGCCATTGTCATCAGGACAGCTGTTGTCATGGCAACATGGCACACACACATGGATGTTTCGCCGCCATTACTAGGCTTCACTCAATGTTTAGGCGATATACCGTCCGTCTTTTTTTATACGTCCATGGTCACAACACAGTCAATAGAAAATTGAAATATGCACAGACTCAGGTAAATCCACAGACTGTTCATGATAGACTTAGGTAGTTTTCCAATTACAGCACTAGAGCGCATTATGCGGCATAATGCTTAACGTTGAATGTTTCAACGACAGCAACGCTTCGCACAATCGAGCACTCTTAAAAGTAATGCGCGTGATGCGTGCAATCGATGCCAACTCAGTGACAGAATTTTAATTTTTCCCCTTTAAATTCGGCATTGTGCGCCACTGAGTCGCATTATGCTCTATTATGCTCTGTAATTGGAAAACACGGATAATAATTTACGAACGAACTTCGAACGAAGTCCAAAACAGTTCATAATAAAATTTGGGTCGATAAACAGAAAAAATAACACAACCGCGTGAACACAGTATTTTGTTTATTTATTTAAATATATATTGGGTGATGTATTAGATCATTAAGTGTGATGTATCTAATCGTTTAATGCAACATAGTACTGAATTACATAATTAAACCTAATCCGATCGGATTTTTTGACCGTTAAATGATAAACTGGCTTACGCAAAAATCTCCTTTGTTACGTAGATTATGTACCTAGAGACTTTCAAAGTTTTTATGTGATCTTATAATAGGCATGACGAAAGATTTTGAAATCCTCTTCCATAATGTGTGTATACGTTTACTATACAAGAAAAACCCTATATTTCGGTAATATACTTAAATTTAACGAAGATAAAAGCCATTTTTCAAAAAATATTTATTAACTGTGCCAAAACAGCTCGCAGGTGTCATGGCGTAGGCGTGACGTCACTCTTTAGTAAATACGTAATTATTTGTACGCATTGCGAAGAAAATTAAAAAAATATTTATTTAATATGTGTTATAAAACGAATTTCAAAGTTTATAAGTGGTGTGCAGTATTGCAGTGTGAATCCACATAAAAATAATGCTCAAAAATGTGTTAGTAATTATTTCAAGCGAGAAAATAATAAGAAATGATTGTATAAAGTTGGCGCGGAGAACCCCGAACCATGTATTCGTGAATTCGCAATTATATTTCTGTTCTGAGTCGTTAAAGCATACGTGAAACAATAGAAAATAAATAAAAATGCGTATTCTCAACATATTCATAACAACAAAACACATCTGAAGTGAGTTGTTTACTTAAGCGTGACGTGAGACGTCACGCGTGTTTTAGTCAAAATGGCCAACTGCAGAATTTCAATGTTTTATTTTATTGATAATCTCATTAATCTTAATGTTTTTAAGATTTCTAAGTCACTATATTTAATTTATTTATTATACATTTTCCCTTAAAAATACTAATACGATCATTTATGGATACTGTCGTCATGCCTAGGAAACAGGTAGTGCATGTGTGAACTGTGAGTGCATGAGTGATGAATTTATGATTTCATGACTAAATAAATTTAAATTACCTACTGTAGTTCGATTTATTGAAATGGTCTTGTAAAATTATTGCAAACACGGAAAATTTATAATCGCATCAAATAACGTTGTAGACATAGGTTTTAAGTTCTGTGGGTTTTAAATCATGTAAGGGCGTATTCAGAAAGAAAGCTTGAAACTTATAAGCGCTTATAAGCGCTTATCGGCGCTTGTCAGCGCTGGTAACCCACGCAGGAAAATATATGAACACGCGCCGATAAGCGCTGATCGGCGCCGACAAGTTCCGACAAGCTTCAACAAGCGCTGGTCAGCGCTGGGCGCTGCCATTTAAAATTAATAAACACAATTGTTTTTATACTTACCGAATGGTGACAACAAGTCTTTCTTCTGGAAGGATTGGTTGTTTATGCCAATTACACCAATTTTTCATCAAATGGTTTTTCACTAAATCCAAAATGTAATCAAATGTTTCTTGAGTCATTCTTGTATATGTATAAAATCTATCATCATCAAATTTCAAACTATTTACAAATAAATGATGATACTCTCCGAAATGTTTCCTTTCTCTATGGGATGTACCTATAGCTTCTTTTCGCATTTTTAAATAGACATTTTCTAACAAACCTAAATCATCGTCCGATGAGTCCGACATTTTGCTTGATCTGCTTCAACCTGCTTCCTTTGTGTAGAACGAACCAGCGCGCAGCGCTGACAAGCGCCGATAAGCGCCGATAAGCGCTTATAAGTTTCAAGCTTTCTTTCTGAATACGCCCTAAGTGACGGTGTTATTTTCAAAAACGGTTATTTCCACAGGTTATTTCCTTGTTATTTCTGAATTTCGCCACTCGTCAGCAACCATGCGAGCACGCATGCGAGTTGACAAACACAGATGACAAATGACAATTTACTGACATATGACTGATCACTGACTTAATTTCTGAACTAAAAAATTGCAAAGAATTATGAAAGTGAAATGTACTGGAAAGTTTTAAATAGTATTCAACTTTCAAATAATATTCTATTAATTTCAATAGTTATGCTTTGATGTTGTGAATGTTCCATAGTATTTATAGTTTTGAGTTAAACGATATCGTAATTAAAAA
>CAJQZM010012276.1:0-17211 GCA_907164665.1 Colias nastes | reverse complement strand
ATAAAGTTACTTTATCTTACGTATTATTTATATTGTTAATGAATAGGTGTAATTTAATTACTTGTGGTATAAGTTAAATAGATCTTCTTTCGCAGTCATGTCGTCGATGAATTTGTCCCAGTCTTGCGGTCTCAGAGACGGCATCATGTAGGCCGACCGTGCGGAGTACAGTTTGTACCAAATGGGATAACCAAACAAATTAGCTTCTTTTAGATTCATTATCCACGTTTCATGGTCCACCACTAGCTGTAAATAAATATTAGAATTTTAGTATTTTTTTCCTATTAAAAAAGTAATTCATTCGATTAATTTCACTTCAAGTATTTTTACCCTGGTTGTAGCATCGTGGTCTCCATCAACATAGTATATTCGATATCCTAGATTTAAATCATAATATGGTGACACCGATGGACCTACATACGCAATACTTGTAGCTCTTCCTAAAATTAAAAAGAAAGAGTATAAATAAATGCCGTAACATCGCAACTTTCGAATTTCTAATAAAGTGAAATTTAAAGCTCTTACCTAAGTCATTAGGATCATAAAATACTTCAAATTCATCAAAATGTGTGTGTCCAAAGAATTGTGCGGTTATTGTTGCCTCATATCTATTGATGATTGCATAATAATTTCGACTCCATACTTTCAAACAATCTGAATGGCCAGGAGGAATGTGACCAATGATATGAACTTTTTCGCCGCTGAATTCAGCTGACTGAAGTTCGTATATTAGCCACTGGAGTTCAGTTGCCGGATCGGTACTGTTTAGTAAAAGCCACCTAAAAAGGGATTCGTTTTGTTTAATATGTATTTATTGCACCTATATGATGTGAGTAGAATCAAATTAAAATGGGGGCATAGGAATTTCGAAAACTACGTTGCGTCGGTGTACCTATTCGGTAGCGATAAATATTTTTTGTCGCTGCTTTACGTAGACCCTTCTTAATATGACTATTAAAAAATATTCATACCAGTTTTTATTGTTGCAATAATTCATGTTCAGCGAAATGATACGGAAGCCAGGTCGAACAAGCACAGAGTAGAAAGCACCGCGACGGACGGTGTGCGATACTCCAGCTGGTAGCCAGCGACGCCACTGCGCATCCAATTCGTTGTACAGCCACGCAATGTTTGATTCTGGTGACGATATATATGGAGGCGGGAAACTGAAATTTTATAGAATAAAATAAGTTGTAAATTGAAAAAAACTTGTAATTAATAAAAATATTGGAAATATTAAGTTTTCAAGTTGTTTATGACTAATTCTCCTGTTAAGACCAGTTTCAAATTTCTTCTGTAAATAGGACGTAATCGCTAGCTTGAATTTTAAAGCATCTGCTATAAACGTATTTTACGAAGTAGTTAAAATTAAAGATTGTATGAATTACCTGTTAACTGGCGATGATTCGTGATTGCCAAGAGCAGGAAATATTGGAACACCCGGGAACATATCTGACATCTGGGCCACCGTCTCTTGAAGTACCTTCAGGTTTTCTTCTTTAGTTTGATTCCAAACATCGTGTGGTGGCAAATCCCCAGTCCATAAAATATAATCTATGTCCTGAAATTTATACAATAGATGAATGAATCAAGACATGCGTCTATCACAAAATGTTGAAAATATTTCATCTGGTGGTTATCAGACCACTTGATGATAAAATCCGAAACTATGAAGAAACGATGTAGTTCTCAAAAACAGACAATTTTTAAACACTTACAAAAGTTTTTGGATTCGAGTTCAAATAACTTGAAGAATAATAGCTATATATCACTGCAGGGTTTTTACCTCCTCCATTATTCATGACTGTGAATAATGCGGTATGAATGTAAGTAATCAAGCAAAAATCGTAAATTACGTACGATGAAGTTGTAGACTTATACTTACGGTATGCGTATCCGCTATATGTTTCAACATATGATCGATAGTGCGTTTCGGAGTGTCGCATTTGCGGTAGTCTCCCCACCGACCCGCACCACCACCAGGAGTCAGAGCTGGGCCACTTGATGCTCTACAGCAAAGAGGCTCATTGCATTCTGCGTTAGAACCTGAAGAAATACCAAAAAAGTAAATTGACGTGCTTTACTAGCAGTTTATCTGTCCATCAAAATATGACATACCTTCAGCGTAATACGGGTCAAAATGTGTGTCAGATATTTGAAGAACTTTGAACGTCGGGGCTTTATCAATAGGCGCTTCAAGTTCAGGTTTAGCTGGCTTCGGTACCGGTGGGAACGCCACCTCCCACTCGTGATATGGATTATAAACATCACCACATGCGTCGCCTATTACAAAACTGCATATTTCATCAGGACCATATGTTATGCGTTTTAAAACATAGATAACTTCGCTCTGAAACAAAAATACAAAAATTAAAATTATAGACTCAGTTTATAAAATATAAGTTTATGATTTTTATAAAAATAAATACTTATTAATACATACCCCAAATAATCTTGTTATTCCTTCGCAGACTCTAGCAGACTGTATATTTAAGGAAACACAGAACTGATATATCATTTTGTTAATTTCTTCTTTACTTTTACCAAGCCTCATGTAATGTTGAAGTAATCCCGCGCCGGCCTTACAAGCCGTACACGAAACTTTAGACATTACTGAATGCTCTACTTCGTAATAAACTTGTTTCAGGTTAAGTAGTTTAAGGGCCTTATCCACGAAGAGAGGCAAATTGCTGCTTTTATCACTGTCCCAAAGGAGGCGGGAATAATTTCGTTTAAGGGCAGCCATGTGAGCTATAAGTTCCGTTTCATTGGCGGTTGGTGGAAGTTTATGAGTAAAGTTGGACGGCATAAACACAGCTTCGTCATGCCGCGGGCTCTCCATCCAATCCCATGTGTCCATTGGCTGATTCCATTTTATAACCGGCTTAATGTTTCTGCCTGTTTTGAAAAATAATGGATTACCTGTTTGTAAAAATAAATAACCACATATAAGTAATTAAAAGAGTTGCTATAATTATATGTGTTGATAATGTATGTGTTTGTAATGTGAGAAAGGCCTCGTGTAGGTTATACACATCCCAACGGATATTACCGATTAGATTTGATTTGAATTAGAGTGGGAAGGCAATTAATAAGGAAAAAGTCTAAATTTACCAACAGTGAACTTTTTTCAATTTAATAATTATTAGACACTAGTTTTTGAAAATTAGCAGATATACATTAATGTTATAAATTTATTAATTAACCATTTATTACGTTCATAGTCTTTTTTATCACTACACAGTATAAAACAGTCTCTTTCGCTGTCCCTATGTCCCTATGTCCCTTTGTACGCTTAAATCTTTGAAACTACGCAACGGATTTTGATGCGGTTTTTTTTAATAGATAGAGTGATTCAAGAGGAAGGTTTATATGTATAATAACATCTAATAAATAGTGGAGAAGTACTGTTATTTTTGAGGTTTCTAATGTGATGTCGTAAATAATTACATTTTTTCCGCTTACATTGCAAACGCAGGGTGAACCCTACGAGTTTTATCAAAATAATGTACTAAGTATTGTACAAATTGAAAAGGTCTACAGAAAAGTCCGTGATGGTATATGTCTATCTCTTATGGATAACCCACAATAACTTTTTTTTGTCATTTACTTTTTACGACAAATAATGGCTAATTTTCGAAGCGATTTTAACCAATACAGCATTAATCCTTAACCAATTAAATACCTTGAATACATTGTTCATTTAATATAGATCTATATGGCCCTTTACACCGTATGATTTAAGTAAATATTTTCGAAGATATTACAGATTTAAAAATTGCGGGACGCAGCGTTTGCGGCGGTACCGGCCGGCCGCCATTGCACCCGTGCGAAGCCGGGGCGGGTCGCTAGTTGTTTCATATGTTTTATAATGCTTTACCGGCTAGTTTACCATAATATATACCTAAGCTCGTAGACTAACCTGATACTAAAATAGTTGTGAGGCTGAGGATCATCAATTGAAGAAGCCATGGTATCTTTTTAACCATGACTAAGAACCGAGGGAGAAAACTGAAAAGAAATTATAATATTGTTAAATAAAAACATAATCAGATATACATATAAACAGAAACAATCATATAGCATCAATATCCCTCAACGTTAGGAAATAGGAGTATTTTTGTTTTCAAAGCTTATTTTTCGAAGAAATAATGCGACAAAATAATGAACCACATTAAATCCATAAACTGTTTTATAAATAATAAATTGCTATGTGCATGTGCTACAATAGAAGAAATATATTTAAAACAAACAAAAACATTGATTTTATCTAATCAATATTTCTGAATGATATGATTTTCACCATAGTAAACATGAAGGATAAGAAAAAATAAATTATCATAATAATAAATAATCTTACGGAACTTTCCTTAATAATACGGAAACTCGGACTTGACCGGTTTTATTTGTCTTCCCTTTGATTGCGCAATACGAGACCTTACTAGACCAACATGTGCTTACCCGTCGTTTAATTTATACATATAATAATAATATCCAGCATCCGTAATAAATGTCTCGTAAAAAGCTCCTTTGTCACACAATTGGTTATATTATTTTGTAAGTAGAAATTTTTTAGTGAAAGTAGGTCAACGGATTATATCATAAAAGTTGTAGGTAATTTTATACCATTACATATAGGTATGGAAGGTCTGTTTCGTATCAAAAACATTAATTAAAAAGATCATGCAATGTTTGGAAAGCATTGATTTAAGGAAATAACGATTTGAAATTTAAATATTCTTAATTATTATGTGAGATTAACGTAACGTGATACGCGTTAACCTGATTTAAACATTTCAAAGTTTTTTAGATCTTGCTAAAAGACGTACCTATCTAGTTTTCTATTAGTTAAGAGTTAAGACGTGCATATTTTCGCCCTCATGATTTCAAAACAAAATTCAATAAATTTAGGACAGCCCGCATAGACTGTATGGTTTGGTATGGTATTAAATCAAGTAAGAATTATTATTTTAATCACATCACAAAGGGAGCGTTTAAGTATTATGTATCGTCTCTTTTTTTTTTTTTTTTGACGCGCCCGGGAAGTCGTCTCAAGCTGCTCTCGATCCCCTCCAACCCCATCTATGGAGGTATCCATACATCTATGTAAGTACAGATTTCTCCTACGAGCAACGCAGATGCACCCGCTCTGGATTAATCACGTAACAGTTGGGTATTTTTGTAAATGATGTGAATCAGCATTACAAGGCACAAGTACACGGACGTGGAGGTCGCCACTTTCTCCTCGCTTCATTGACTTTACTGGAAAGAAAGTGACGACGGTATCGCACACGTTTTGCACTGAAGCGCATACAATTTACAAGTTGATATTGCGACATTTTTAGGTGGCAATAACTTATAAACTTTCGTCTATGGAATAGAATCAGTTATTGATACATTTATTTTCGAAAATTGATTTGATTTGCACAAAAAACTTCTTGATCATCATGCAAGAAATTCACGCACGCCACTCCTAAAAATGGTAGCTGACCGTTTTGTTGTAACGATTTGAAGTTATTGTTATGTTTACTGATCCTGTGTAGATCGCGATTGTTGAACTGATGATCAACATGATTCATGTCAATAACTTTATAATAATCCACGCCTGTGATATACACGTAAGCGATACGGATTGCGGTAACGGAATGTTCTTAGTGAATAATGAATATTTTATATAGAATGATACATAATGTAAATTGCCTCCACACAATATGTTAGTGTTTCTTTTTTTTTGTTGATTTTTTTTTTAATAATTTCTTTTTTACTTTCACAAAAGTAAAAAATAACATTTTTTATAACTCTTTCACCTAATACACAGTCCATTTATGCGTCATTAAGTTAATATTTTTAGTACTTCCGTTCATAAAATTCTTATTAAAAAAAATAGAAAACTCTAATTCCAATGACTCAAGACTAATTTATGCATAAGTATAAGCAGATTTTTTATTTCATTAAATTAAAATATCTTTTCATTTTTACTGGTTTCCCCAGGGCACTTCTAATGATTTTTTAATTAAGTGGAATATTACTACTTATTATGACTAAATATGAATGAATTGTGGTGAGTCTAGATGAAAAGTTCATAATCACCGAGCTATAAAATACAAATAAAATATTTATTATCTACGTTGATTTAAAAAAGTTATCTATTTATATATCTATGGGTTGGAGCCAAATAATGAATTTCAGCGTTTGAATAAACTTTCGTGAAAACGCAATAGATTGCATCGATAGGATACGTGTGCCGAGAACAGTTATGCACGGATACAACTATTGTTAGCAGCCATTAGCGGCACATACCTACATTGTTTTTTCTAATCTCACCGTTTTAACTCTCGTTTCCTCGTATGCGTAACATTATAGTGACGCTCATTGGAATTAACTGTATATCATTATTATGTTACTTATGTCGTGTTGTCCATTTACTTCTACACATATTTAATATTTTAAATCAATACTTGGAGATTGATTGGTAATATTGCAAATTATTGCTTTCATTATTTCAGTAAATTATCCTATAAATTAATGAGTTAGATATTAGAAAGTAGACAACAATAACATAGATAATTATTTTTACTTGTTTGAAATAAAAACTTTAACTGTTCATATAATAAGTGTACCTCTAACTACCTATACCTATTAACTGTAGTCTCGTTAATTTAGCTTATTTACCACAGCCTTTAATTAGTTTTGATGTGATAAAATTTATGTGAGAAACGTTTTCAAAATTATTCTAGGTATATCCCTTACCTTACACTATATGTAAGTATTATTATATTTTATACATATTATGTATTTAAAAGTACATAGTTACTTAGTTATGAATTTAGGAATCCTAACTTTCATTGGGCAGGCTGCCAAGCCAGTATTTTCATCTCATCCTCACTTCTCTTTTCTAATAGGTATTTATCCTTACTGAATCGTATGCGGTATGGCGATAATGTTCAAAACCCAAAGGGTGTTGTTTGATTTTAAACCATGTTATTTAATAATTAAAATAAAAAGTTGTAAGAGTGAAAGTCAAATTTATAATTATTATTAAAGTTATCATACCTAAACTACAGTAGTTGTTCAAACAGCAAAATAATATATCGATATTGTAATCGAATGTTTTTAAAATATAACAACAAATCTAAACAAAAAATTGGTCAAAGACTTTACTTATTTCAATTTTCGCTTATTAGTTTAGAACAAATTGTACAAGTGAAAAAGACATTTACAGAAGGTTTATTTTAATGTAATTACTCGCCTGCTTTCTAGATCACACTTCCTCCGCTTGTTTAGATTTCTAGTTATAGACTGACTATAAACAAGTTTGAAACTGAATTGCCTAAAACAAGAGTGAAATGCTAGAAGGTTTTTTATTTTAAAGTGACTCACTCATATAACTAATATAATTCATATAACAACTTATACGAGTTTAAAAAATAAATAACGAAAGAGCTAATAACGAAATAGCTATTCTGTATTAATACCATAATCAATAACAATTGAATAATGATTCAATTGTTAAATCATTATTTTATAAGCAAATACCGAGGGCATCGAATTATAAAGTACTTTTACAAAGTGCTTGTTGATAAATTTTTGTTTACATAACTATTTTACTTTTAACAATTTATATAGATGGTACCTATACCTACGTAGTACGTACATAGTTATGTTTAAGTGCAATATAAACAGAGGCTCAGTTTAAAAATTATACTACTTACATATTATTGCAATATATAAACAGATACACAAAGAGATCCAAATTAATAAAATGCGAAATGATAGGATCATTTTAAACCTATGATTGCAATGGGACAGATAATTTTATAATAATAGATACACTAGCAGTATAAGTAACGTACAGGAATCCTGTCTAATTTACATTATTTTCTTTCATTGGGAAATAAAAACTATATTTGCCTAGTTACTTACTCAATAGAAATACTTACTTATGGTTTTTATTTTTTACACGTCCTTAGTATCTATATCAAAAATTTAATTTATTAAAAAATTAATAACAATTATTTATATTTATAGTTTATATGCAAATGACGATTGTATAAAAGACCCTTCCTACCTTGCAAAATAGGAAGTTTTCCGCAATACCCATACACGATATACTTTGCGTCATCAAAGTTGTCGCATACATTTAAATGTATTCTGTTGTTTATGTAGAAATAACAACCATTATTTTATTTACTATAAATAAAGTATTAAAAATTAATTATCGCAGATCCAGAATCCATAGGACGAGTATCAATATAAAAGTCAGCGAAACAACACCATCTAGGAGGGCAGGTAGAAGGATCTAAAATTTCATAAAGGATACTTTACATGAACAAATGGTTAAACTAATAATTTTTGTAATAAAATATTCTCGGTTTATTTATGAAATCTCGAAAATTCTTACAAAGTTAAAACATGGTACAAAAAATTTTTTATGCAATATTTAAATCTCAATTATCACTTTTGCAAGAATCTTTCAAACATTTACGACGTAATGTGCAATACAGAAATTAGATAGTATGTACCTATTGCCTTCTTTTTTTTCGCGAAACTTATAATTAAACTAAACTAAAAACAACTGTTTTTTTCCATTTATGCTCTTTTTTTATCAATAATTACTTGTAATAGTTATGAAAAACGCATGACGTTGTGAATGTTACCATATGCCCTATACAGATTGACTAGATTTCGCGTAAAATTTATTTTCGACACTTTAAACAAAATAAATAGTAGTAAGATGCTTATCTTATTTGGATATTTTACACATATCGCTGCAACAAAGACCATTATTTATCCAGGTTCCCTTTGTTCCTGACACATACTTTCGTTTAGTTCATCGAACTCACTTTCTCCATACAACAGATCTCCTATTGTAAACGTATTACACTCTCATCGGAATGCACTTCTATTATATTCGTTAGCAGCTTCCACATGACATGTTTCTAACAAGACGCTATACCATTATCAGCAATGGTATAGCGTCTTGTTAGAAAAACAACAAAGCCACACCAAACGAAGTGAACTTTTTTATACTTTTCACTTTTAATGACATTGCTTTCTGTTCATTATGACTATCGCGTAATTACAAATTGGTACTAGTGAATAAAATTAGCATTGTTTTGAATACTTTCACTGGAACATTCATATTTTTTACTGTATTATTTTTTGTACTGAAGCTATAATATAAAAATAAATTTTGCGAACCCATTTTCATATTATGTTTTGTCGAATCATCAAAAAATGATATAATTTTATAGATCTAATTAAAATCTATTATATTCGAGTTCTGTTTTTTACTCAGATTAAATGAAGATATTATTTTAGTAGCAAGTAAAATAAAAAAAGATATACAGTACTCACATTAAAATTACGTATTTGACCAATAAGTAAAAGCAAAGTAACGTGGTACTCTGTAGACGTTATAACGTAAACTGTTATTGGACGTAATCCTTATCTCAATAAAATTGGTATTTATCTACGCAGAACATGTTGGCAGATAGCATGATACCATATCAATAAACTATTCTTACATGGGCAACAACTATTGAACTTTACAAACTTAAAATTAATAAAAGCATGCGAATTTGACGTCATTAGAGCGGCTCTACCTTGGCTCTACCGTTGGGCTCTACTGAACTATACAACTTTAAATTCATAAAATCATGCAAAGTTGACGTTAATAGAGAGCCTCTACTGAACTTTACAAACTTTAAATTTATAGAAGTATGCAAAGTTTACGTTGATAGAGCGCCTCTACCATATTAGCTCTACAACCATCCCAGAGGCATACAATGTAAACAAACTAGCACCGTATAATGTCTGAATTCCATCGATAGAAATTTCGAAGGGGAAAATTCTAGGTAGAAAACTAGCATGAAATTGACAAGCAGTGGTGGACTTTATATGGTGGTTTTCTCATCAGATTTTTATATATAAAAAAACATGCCAAGTGATACTATGACCACAGATAATATTAAAATCCTTAACTAGAGTAGGTAAGTACTATGACGATGAAAAGCGAAAATTATTATGTGAAATTTATTACATTTGACACGGTAATTGGGTTTCATACGGAAACAATCAAAAATCATAACCAATTATATCGACGGACTTTCTGAAAACTTATTCTATAAAAAGTAGTAAACTTTTTATAAATAGTCAGTTAATAAATAAATATAATATCAATTAGAATAGCAGGTTGTCGCTCATGAAATTAATAAAATTAATTGAATCCGCGGGCATAATGGTATCAACCACTTATAATTGGTAAGGTTATTGGTCAGTCCCGGTGCGAAGATTTTTCTCATTTGTTATTCAGAGATCGCGACATATAAGATACCTACTCAAGCTATCTGTCTGAGTCGGTGTCATATTTTAATAGTATAAGTGGAACATCGATAGAGTTACACGCGTATTGATTTGATTGATATAATTTCTATTTAATTCCGAGGTTTGCATCGTACCAATATGAAGAAAGATGAACTTTTTGGCAAGGTAAGGTTACCTACATATCAAAACACTATAAAAATAGACTTTATAAAACTTAAATAGTCAAAAAATTTTCAAATATTGTAAGATTAAATTAAAACGTATTTTAATTTGAGATAACGTTTATTAATGAGGCGTTCTAGGCAATTGAAATAATATTTATAAAATTAGGATAATAATTAACGTGAATTCATATACCTAATAATATTAAAATTATTTTATTCTTACCGACTGTACTACAAGCAGCAACTGTGGCAACAACTGTCTAACCTAAACCGAGAGTGACCGATGAGGACTAAGTTTTATGAATAATAACTAAAAATTTATACAAAAAACGACTTCAATAATTATTAAGATAATTATGGATGTTAATTGCTTATAATTGAATGAGATTATTATAAAATCAGGCCACTATTGACCTCGACGATCTTGTGTTCACTATGATAAAAAGCGCTAACCTAAATCGTGTTATAATCACAAACAATATAAATTAAAATAGATACAACGTACTATTTAACCTTAAATAACAATTATTGTTCCTTATAGTAATCTCATACCTACGTCACTCGAGTAATTACGTAGGAGGAATTATTGGTTTATATGATTCTGAGATCTCTAGTATTTATTTACAGAAATCATTTCATCGATATGATTTGAAAGCTTTAGCAACGCCGAAAAAAATAATACTATAAAGCAATAGCATGTGTTTTTTTTAATAATTAATTACCTACTGATTAGCTAATTACGATACGTTCGGAAGCATTTATAATTCAGAGTTATCGTCAAATCAATGTTTCCTTATATTGTTATTCTGTTATTGTTCTAGCCTAAAATACAAAAAGATAACTGATAAGTAAGTAAATAATAATATTTACATGAAGGATGTTTTGACTTTGAACCAATTTACGAAACACGCAATTGATAATATTAATTATTGTTCGACATTAATACGCACTCTGCGTGTGAACAATGTGGCTTTGTCTTCATAACCATTAATTAATTGGGTACAGTTATTTCCTATTCATGATATCAAAACGTTTTTCAGGTTTTTACTATATCAACGTAAGTAGGTACATGTTTTATTATGAAAATATAGAACATACCCGTTGGCCGTTATACCTTCATATTGTATAAAAAAGTTATTTTTAATAGAAGACCTCTCTAGTTGATGGTAAAATATTCATACTTGCTTTTATATAACGCTATTTTTAACTGGCAATACAGCTTCTGACCGTTTTTATTTCAAAACGTTTCTCACAAGTCACAGTACAGTGTAGATACTAGGCATTCGGTACTAGGTGAACATTATTTAATAAGAGGAAAATAGATCGAAACTGTTTTTTTTTGCGTTGGCCTGTCTCCGTGTTTCACGTTTTTCGTCAGAATAACTAGTTAACACTTTTTATAATAAGCAAGGGCTTATTTGCTCATTTGGATTAATACATATTTTGTAACTCTTTGTCTACTATACCGTCTATACCTAAGAATTCCATCTTGGTATCTACTACCAATAAAAATATGCATATGAGATATTCGATATCGGAAAAAGTATTATATTACTATTTTATAACTGTTTTCTTTCTATATGAATGTGCTACTATTCTTATTTATCACTGGAACTCGAACACGGTTTCCTTTCGCCATTTAATGTGACATAACAGAGAAGTTATTATAGTCACATTTATATGGACCACTGTTGGTTGTTGCGTCATAAGACTGGATCCTTGTCATCAGAGTATTGCGATATGCTTATACGATATATTGAGTTGGCTCTTTCGAAATATATTTGAACTACTGGACCTTGCCTTTTTTGCATACATATTGCATAATAGTCGTTTACTGTAGGTATCTTTAAGCATTTTGATGACTGTTTATATGGCCCAGGTAGCTGATAAACTAGACATCGACTCTCCGAAAAAACATTTTAATTAATTATCGCAAATAAGTGTTAATTTTACGTAGGTAACTAGTGATCGTAAATTTCCTTCTTATCAATTTATTATAATATATCAATTATAATTATAAATAACATCAAAGTTCCAGCTTCTGCATAATACATTAGGTACCTACTGTTATCCGCTAGATATCTAGTTCATATTATTCACATCCTACGCTATAAGTTAAAAAATATAAATTTTAATATATTACATGACTACCTAATTCTACTCGAAAAACTTATTCTTATAGAATTCTTATAGAATTCACGTGCTTTAGTAGGTTTCGGTATAAATTTTATAGATACTTGTTCATTAACCTAGGATTTATTTGAAACTTGGCATTTGTGGTTACTATCATGGATATAATAAAAGTAGTTCAAGTGCTCGTGGTTGAACTACACATTGAAAGTCTATCTTTTTGCTTCCGTAAACACACACGTCGTAACTAGGCATTGTAAAGGTTATTCATTGGTGACTCTTTCAATTGTAAAAGTCTGCCATTATGAGACTCGGTAGATTGTAATTTGTAGATATGTGATTCCAATACAGATAAATGTAGCGACTAGTGACTACTTACAATTCTAAAGACATCGAAAATCACCGTTAACCTCCTTTAGACAAATAAAGAAAGTAGGCAAGTATGAATACTCAAGGATGGCATAATTTTTAAAACTGACTTAACTAACTCAGCTGGTATTAAGTTTGCCAAAATCAATAACAGCCTAGTTAAATATAAGAATTAGGTTCAAATTCGAATTAAGAAAGCTTACCTTTAAATAATAATAAAAAATATTTTACTAAGGTATTTAAAAGCCTTTTTAAGAATTCTAAAAAAAAAGAAAATTCATACAGCTACCTATTTTAAGACAAAAGGAAATTATTTCTAATATCGAATGTTTGTATTAAGGTAGGTACATAGGTAGGTATATTGTTTGGTACCCCTATAGAAATTGAGATAAATTATATTTGTATGTTCCATTGTACGTAGTCGACCTTGGGAAGATACGCTGCCTTTTTTAATTGATACAATTAATGTTGCGTTACGATGTACATTGTACATCTAAACCACAGCATTCATGAATCATTGCATTATTGGTCTGAACTTAAAATTTGTCAAATTATATATTATATGCGTAGGTATCTAGAAAGGATAATTCCGTGATACAAAATATTTAAAAATAATAACTAGGGTGCCTTACTAGTTTCAAATGGTTAAGAAAAATTGAAAATACGTAGTGGTTACCTACTTGGAATATGAAATATAAATATCGTTTGAAGTATTTTATTCATGTTGAAAGCGACGATGACAAATAAAAATACACCAGCGTGTGAAATTGCTCACGCAACGTTTGTATCTGCAGGAAAAGTTGATTCTCACAGGCTGACCACTTGTCTAGTGCGCGTGTATTTATTATTTACTATTTTAACGTCAGCAAAATGCGAGCATTAAAGTGGTCCACAGATGACCAAATAGTCTCGACTTGGTCACTAAATGTCGCATAGTTCAAAAGTGGGGCACCGCACATTACAGTTGATCTGCACACTTTTGTTGACCCACAATTTTGTCAAATTTTGAAACGATTCACGTCTCAGAGTAACCAAGACAAATTGGATGAGCCGCAAATGGACAACAATAATAAAAATAACTTTTAATCTCATCTAATAAATCTGATTATTCTCTTACCTTTGTTATAACGCTGGAAATTAATCAGATCCTCATGAAGTATTTCGAAGTTTTATATGTTTCTGTATAAAATGGCAAACAATACATTTCACTAATAATTTTTAGAACAAACAGAACTGTCGTATCCACATAATATTTTCGAGAGAAACTACACGGCAAACGTAGTAACGCGCATATAGGCAGCTGTGTGGCAGAACACTAAGTTATCGAAGTTAGCTGAATACGGATAAGCGAAGTGTGAGCGAGCTGCTACAACCGACCGCGGCGCGCGCAGTGAGAGTTGTGCCTTCCTCCGGCTGTGAGCACTGAGCCGCAGCCGGCACCAGTCGCACTACAGCGACGGAGGCCGTGGCTGCATCCGCGAGATGCTGCGTGTTGCACGTGCAACCTTCTGCAGTAGCGTTCGCAGTCCCGCTATGTCATGATTTTAAGCAAAAATGTCCTGTCGCAGTGTGATTAATAGTCTAGTAATATAATTATACTCACATAACTAAACTAAAACTGAACATACTGAATGATATTAATTATGTGCTTTCATGTTAAATGTTATTTTTTATTCATTCAGAAGTTCACTTTCATTTGAAAATTATGCAAGGGTCTTTTTAATATTCCTTTTGCTATTCATTATAGCAATTATATCATTCATGAATACTGTAGTTAGTAATTTTTAACAAGGTCATTTTGTAGCTAGTGTATTGTATTGTAGAGTTTTGTATAAAAGCTGCAATTAAATGTGTATTAAATTTGAACCAAAAACGAAATCAGTATTTTAACTTTGAATTTCATATTTTGTACCAACTAAGATATCTAGATTATACATAAGAGTGGTCATACATTCCACTTTTAATGAATACCTAGATATTATCGGACTCTTCTTACCACAATGTACATACTTTCATTACGAAATTGCACTATAATAATAAAAATATATTTTAATGATAAATTAAAAAATAAATAAAAACACTGATGGTACGCTTCAATAATTTTTACTATTCTTGGAAACAATAAAGAAAGTAAGTATTAAAACAGCACACAACAGTAAAACATTTTTTAAAACGTAGCTGATAGAAGGGCTTCTTTTTGGTAATTGAGTGGACATCTCACTTAACGACCTAATTGATCAAATGATCCGATGAAATTGAATCCACCTACAACCAGCCCCAAATAGCATGTGAAGACACGTGCCTCGGCGCCTTATTACGTACTTATGTTGAGTGCAATTGAGGGTGGAGGTGGGAACAGATGGTCGTTCAGTTGCATACATAAAAACATGTTACTCTTGGTTGAACACCGCCATATACTGCCAACCCCTTATTACGTCCCTGTTTCACAAACAGTATTATTACATATTCGTCTCTTTCGTTACTTACGGTTCTCGCAATTCAGGGTGCTGGAGACCATTCAAAGTTGTTTAGACGTTGTCACTGGCAACGGTAGTCCAATACATGGTACGCGGTTGAATACAACCTTATTCTGTCTTCGAACTTGCTCAAAAGCTTACGTTGTTTTTTTGTGTTGTGGAATTTAAAACTTTAACAATTAACAATACCATGTAAGTGACTATAGTATACCGTATATAAACTATAATATCAGCAATGTGGCATTTATAATAACAATCTGTTAAATATATATACATTCATTGTAGAATAAAATATCTTAAGTTAATGAAATGACCTAGAATCGTTCTTGGATTCAAATGAAAATAACGAAAAATTGTATGGCCTAATAAAACCCAAACACATTTATATTGTAATTTGTAATACATAGATGCTATGTTTAATCTAATACTTACTTATTTATTAGATAATAACATTCCATTATTATAAAGCGCGTTTGCAATTTTTATTATTAGAAAGAAATTCCATTAGGATTCTTTTTCGTATAAATATGGTTTGATAAAAAAAAATATAAAGTACATACGGTAAAGTACATATTTCTAATCAGACTATTCATAAAAAAAAATATAAAAATTATTTGATGTGAAATAAGTATACCTATCGAATACTAAATTAAATTATGTTGTATCGATACCTTGAAACAATTTTAATTTAGTGGTGGTTTTTTATTTTCAATTTTATTTTTTTGGTTAGTGGACAACATAGAACTATATTAACGCAAATCTAAAACATACATTTTTTTTTTTCAGATAATGTTACGGAGATGACATTTGATTAATTATAATGATATTATCAAGTAGTTTTAGCCAAGGCAGATGTACTTCTAATTGCGTCGTGGACGATGTTTCCTCAGATTGGAAAACTCTTTACAATTCACAACTTTGGTCAAATAGCGGATTACGAAGAGAAATAATCAATAAACCATTTATCGATAATAAATCGATCAAGTGTTGTTACACATGTCGTGGTAAAATAAGGAATTACGAAATAACATCTCCAAGTAATAGCTTTCTACCAGGTAATCATTCTACTCCGAAAGTAAATAATACAAGTAAAGAGAGTGTTAACAGCATACGAGACATAAACGAGATTCAATTACGTTATACATCGCAAGATAACGTGTCCGTAGCATCCCAAGAAGGAAATGAGCCAGATATCCGAAGTATACCCTCCATTTCCAGAGAAGTTGATAAAAGTTTTCGCCAAAAATACATTAGCGCCGCATATAATTCTAACGCTGATATAAATATAGAACAACGTAGACTGAGAAAAAGCCTAAAAGGCATCAGATGTATTTTCAGAGTCGCTTTGACTGAAAGTCCGACTAAAAAGCGAACTCAAATAAAAGCTTGCTCAATAAGTGTAATGATTGTAGCTATAGTAATGATAAGTTTGGTTTTAGTTAATTTATCGACTCCTAGTTTATTACGTGAGATGAATAAAAATAGTACAATGGTAGTGCCAACAATAAATATAGCCGTAAATGAAACTTCATCAGCGATTGTGAGCATCACGGATCCTCTGACCACGGATACTATTGATGTAACACAATCGTCTTTAGCAGAAGAATCTTCGGGATCTACTTCAGCTACAATGTTTATTTCAAAGCCAAATCAAACCGTAAGCACAGTTATTGCAAAAATACGTAAAAATATTAAAACTTATCCAAAGATAAAAAATATTCACAGTAATGGAACGAAAGACATAA
>CAJQZM010012273.1:0-10040 GCA_907164665.1 Colias nastes | reverse complement strand
CTAATAATTATTTTATTCATCCGTTTAGCGGACGACTAGCACTGTCCTATAAAAATATCATTCCGTAGTTATTCCGCATACTTGAATATAATTTATTCCATGTCTAACATCGAATTATTCGATAGGCACGTTGCCCAGTCGTCTTCCCATATTATACAGATATATTATCCCAGTTATTATCCTACTAAATGTAAAACACCTCGATTATTGAATACATGAATAAAAACAATGAGCAGGTGTTATATGATTTTGGATTAAGTAGATATAATAAACTGCACACAGGCAGCCGCAGAGGCTCGGGAACTGGTGACTGGTCACTGGCCGCCCGCGCCGGCTTGTTTACGATTTAATTAAACGATATCGTTATCGGACACTCTCAGTCACAATCGTCCGTATTATCGCTCTCACTGCCATCTATATACGTACTAGCAATTAATACCTTGTTGCATATTATTAAAAATACGTGTAAAAACTCAAAGCCAAGGAGAAAATATCTATTGTCTTTAAGTCGGGTCTTGTTATTTTCCTAATGAGTAATCGTTAAAAATGCATACTGTTTGCTGAACTAAAAAGATCTGCATTGAAACTAAGATTAACCGAGACAATAAAGACTCAAATAAACAATTAACATCGTCGCAAGCAAGGGAACAGCTGTTTTAATTCTTATTGTTCTGATCCTGCGGTATTATAGCACTTTCTTATTGAATCAACTGCCGCGGCGCAACTTTCCCGACCGACTTCGTTTGAAATAATTTACATTTCAAACTAAATGTTTCTGGTGTAGACAACTTTATGGAATTGTTTTTTAATTATTGCTGCGGATAACTCAATCTTTCTATGCAATCTTTCCTATGTGTGATTCAGAATTTTCAATAGTTCACCGGTTGACATTCTATCTTCCACGTATGTTCAGACGAGACGACGTACCTGTGTTTCTATCAGAAACAGAATCACGTGTATCTTTGTTAAGATAGTATATTTTTATAAAGAATCTGAATCATGTATCCCCTGATCCCAAGCGGCATATTATATTTGGGCACAGCTTTACGCTGTAATCTCGGTCTCGCGTGCCGGCGGTCGCGTGCGGCGGGCGGCTCGGGCGGGCGGAGTAAAAGACCTCTCACATTACCGACAAACAAGTTAATGTGCCTTATTTATGTACCTCAATGAGTCCATTCGTTTCCTACGTGCGTCTCGGCAGCGATTCCTCTATCCTAGTGGTGTATTATATGAATTTCTTACATAGTACAACTAAACGTTATTTCTCATGTAAAAGGGCAAAATCCGTAACTAAAAATCTGATTAGAATATAAAAGTAACACTTAACAACTTAAGTATTTTATAAATAAAAATTATTTTTCAAACTACGTGTCTACAAAAACGTTAGCAATATTATATTTTGGTATACTTGAATCAACTAATAACTAAGTGCCGTAAGTACCTAGAATTACTTTTATTTCAATGAATATTCAACTGAGGCAGGCTTACTAAAACTATATTTCATGAGTAAAAGAAAATTAGTTTAATAGAAGCAGTCGATGGCAGCACTCATCTCGAAAAGGGCTTAAGAATTATAGCCTGCATTGAATATACAGATCTATCGTGTGCTTATACGGTACAGAGTTGTTCGTATTTCGAAACAATCGTTAAAATAAAGAGCGTAAGGCACTTAGAGCCGGCGAGGTTCTGAATAATTCCCGCCTCGGCGCAGCCTGCACCGTGCTCCACCGCTCGAGCTCTGCCAACGCATCGCGGATTTTTGCTTCCATTTGTATTAAAAATACATGTACATACTTAAGGTTAAGCGCCGCAAAATATATTATATTTTTCACGACATTTTCCTCTATTTCGCTGTTTATACCGTAGTAACCACAGATCACAGAAACTAAAGGGAGATATGGTTAGGTGGCGGGGCCGGTGTCGCAGCAATATGTACAAAAAGAGAACAAACTGTAGCGGTGCTGTATACGTACGTCACTTACAATCTAGTGTGCGAACGAATAGTCGCTCTCATATTTTTGTGTGATGACACGCACACAACGCGAAGTATTGTTTTGATTTTGTTTACAGCAGTTGTGTGCGTAAATTTTTTATGAGACACGGTTTCGTACTCAGCGCAAGCGATTGGCATCTCTCTAGATCTCTATGGTAGTAACCGTAATTGTTCCGACGGTATCGATTTGTTAGCCGCAGTTTCATTATCACACCGAACGCATAAAAAGTATCGTTACTTGAGCCATAAACGCAAAAGTTCGGAACAAATTACCATCATAGGTGTTACTGGATATCGTGAATTTTGAGGAAATCGCTATGAAAATTTCTTATCCGTAGATACTTCAGACAATTATCCATCACCAATATCGTAACCGAAAATCGAAATAGAGTAAAACTTAAGGCTTTCCATTTTTGATTTCAATTCAACTATGCTTAGTAACTTCACTTTTCAGTGGTAACTCTTAGTCGCTATCTGTGTAACCACGGAACTATTTCTGTTCACACTGAAGTTATGTCAGCTTTAACTATTTAACTTCTGAATTTCATTGCCCGTATATCCCTATTATATTATATATCAAAGTATTTGATTATACACGATAGAACAGTTTGTTTTGCTGTTACCATGATGATAACAAAAACATAGAAGTGCCTGTTCTCGTTTTGCCTCGATCTTAATGTGATATCGTACCGATTGATAAAAGTATGACAGAAAAACAAATGTGAGGTAAACAATATTAATTATTTAATTTATAAAATTTTAATGTATCTACTTAAAGGTGTATGAGTTATAAGTGATTATTTTTCCGACCCAAATATCGACCAATAGAATTGCACCATTCGACGTCACGTGGTACAACCTACATGGTATTATACTGATAATTTTTTGAAAATTTTCTCTGGTCGTTGACGTCAAACTGACAGGTTGAATTCAATTGTGAAATTATTGGCCGACATTTGGGACGGAAAAATAATCCCCCGAATACCACACGAGCTTCAAAATTATCTGGCATTTCCCTCAAGGTTCCCTGCAAACAAATAAAGTCGTCAAGTTTTTCAGGAAAAATCACTCGCGCTTCGCGCTCGTGATTTTTTAACCTTGACTAAAAACTTGACTCCTTCATTTGTTTGCAACGAACCTATCGGAAAATACCCGATAATTTTGAAGCTCTTGTGGTATTATAAGTGAATATTCGTGATTAAAACAAAATTAAACGTCATGATTTAATGAACGAACAATGCATAGGAATTGTTGGTATTGTATGTATGTGAGTTTAGCGAGCGGGTTAGCCGGCTTTAGGTTAATGTTCTGCTTAATTAATTGTTGTTGATTATTGTTAGGGCCTGTTCGTGAGCGGTAATAACGCATCAAATACGCTTCAAATTAATTACGTGTTGCCGGCGCGGAGTTTTATGAGGAACAGAGGACGTATTACTCGCTTACGCGTACGCGACACACGCTTCCCAGAAGAATTCGCAAATTTTAATTGGCAATCACAAAAGGCATCAAATTAACTCATTGTGGGATTACAATGTACATATATTGTATATATCTAAATTGCCTGCAGATATATTATGTGGATTTAGATAACTTATCTAACACAAACATCCGCCACTAAGTGTAGAGTCAGGTAGGTTTAAATTTAGACGAAAACACAGTCAGAATTTTTTGTTTCCTCAACTTGTTTACAAATAATTTAGTTATATTAGCCCGTATAATATATTGTATAATGTCAGAAACAGTACATAAAAGGTATAAAAGAACGTATAATTGCCCCATTTCAACGAAATTCGTCATTTAATATTCACAACACGGGCTTATGATGTATCGACGAAACATAATATTCATGTGTTCTTTCAACTTGTATTAACCTTATCCGCGACAACAGAGCCTTTTTCATTTTTCTTGGATTTATAGTTTCGGCTACATTGATAATTGTATTTGAAGTAGTAGTTCTGAGCAAACACATTTTAAGGTTGATTTTCCAACCCAGAGACAAAGTAAATAATTGAATTAAAGAAATACTGTCTATGTTAAGAAAATCTCGCCTGCATATTACTTTCATAGTACGATTATGTAGAGTTGTTGTCTAGAATTTGAATTCAAATGTATATAATATTTATCAATAGCTTTCATGAACAAGTTAAATATCATAACCGCGTTGTAATAATGTGTTCTGTAGGCTGTAAGCTGTGCGGTACTAAAATATCTTTAATAAATTAACACACAGCAGAGCCGCGATAAGGTCGCTCATTACAATAGAAAATTATGTATGCTTTATTGTAGATAACGTGTAATTCATGGTTTAGGAGTTAAGCAGGTAGTGTGTGTGTGTGTTGAAACATTGACCGCAGATACCTCGGTGAGCTGTTTATTATTATTTAGACTTAGAAAACATAAAAAGTTTACAAGAACTAAGGTAAATATAGCTGTTGAAATAAGTCCAGCTGTTACTACTATCCCTGTCTGAAATATTGAAAAATTGTTATTACATATTCTGATAAATTATTGTTGTCATATTATAATTATTATTTTCATGTTGTACTTTATTGTGTGATAAAGTATCAGACTATATTCATTTGATGTTCCGTGTTATATAAAGTTAAGGGAATATTCGGTTGACTTCCAATGATTAAATACATTGAGGCATTTCACAGAAATACTGTAACAAAGCAATGTTATTTTCTCGGAATAATAAAATATAAGGCAATATAAAAATAACAGTATAAATATTGTATAATTTTATCAGATTTATACACTAATGAAGTCTGGATTTTCATAAAAATGTCATAGTTTTATGCCGTTGACTATGAAAAAACTTTGTCAGGTAGTTAAGTAAAAGTAACAATAACGTGAAAGTAAATGCACCTTGAGGAGCAGCTCGAGAGCTTCGCTGGTTAACACATTACACAGCTGATAGAGATTTAATAATATATTTATCTATCTGCCATTTTTATGAATATAAATCAAATTGAAAACCGGATTGAAAGTTCGTTAATGAACTAAGAGTTCGTTAATTTCGTTAATGAAGAAATGTTAGAAAATGGGGGTAAGATTTTTCTGATAGAGACGGAAAATAGAACAACTAATAAAAGCAAATGGATTTTAATAAATTTTATTGATAACATACAAAATTACATTCATAGCTTTAACATTGATTTTTCATATAATTTTATAATACGGAAAAAGTATAGCGGGGAAAACAGGAAATCTTTAATAAATCCGTTTATGATCGGTGATAAATAAGGAATTCGGTCGAGTCGGAGCCGTCACGTGCGGCTGAAATAAAGCTATCGTATATCGGTCGGATGCGTGTCGTATAAAACGGTTAATATCGTCGTAAAATCTGACGGGACGCTGCGGCGAAGGGATACTCACTGACGGACATACGAATTATAGTTTACGACGCCACATATTGGTTACTATTCGTTTCGCTGTGCTCGGGGTTCATATAGTTGAATGATAATTTATCGTGAGTTATAAAATTATAGGTATCCAGTAAAACATCGGGTTATTCGTGCTACGTGAAAATTTTATCATTTAATATAATTTAAGTTGGATAAAACGTAGGAAAATTTAATAATTTCTCAAATGTAAACTAAATGTACGCAATATGTATTATATTAGTAGTATACCAAGATAATATTTTTATGATGTTTTATCTAGTTAATTAATTAAATATACTCGGTCCCAATTCAAAAGTTTTCGAGGAAGAGATACGAGAGAGTACTACAGCTACGTCTTGTTTTTTTAACTAATTAAACATTTGAAGTATTGATAAAAATTATAAAGCGTTTTTGATTGAATATCCTGCTTATAGAGCGTTAGCTACTATTAAGTATTCTGTGCTTATACTGGTAAAATATCTGTAGATATAAAAAAGTAGGCCAATACAAAGTTAAGAATGTTAAGGTCATCTTCAATATTTTACGCGCCTCAGTGAGGCTCAAAGAGTAAATCCGTCTCGAAAATGGAGAAATATTGTTCGCACGTGATCGCGCGGATACGTGCGAGCCGCCCGCGCCGCGGACCTTGACTTGGTAATATAAATATGTAATAACTGGTTAAGTGCCTGTGAGACGCTCACAGGCTCTACGTAATTAGTCTTTCCTTATAAAATTAACGTAAAAGGTAAGGAAAGCTTTCTGTTAAATTAATAATTTAATTTCGTAGACATTATTGAAGTTTGTTTAAACCATAACAGAATCCCTACTAATATTATAAATGCGAAAGTAACTCTGTCTGTCTGTCTGTTACTCAATCACGCCTAAACTACTGAACCAATTTGCATGAAATTTGGTATGGAGATATTTTGATACCCGAGAAAGGACATAGGCTACCTTTTATTGCGAAATATGTACCACGGGCGAAGCCGGGGCGGACCGCTAGTATTTCATATTTTAATATGTTCAATTACTTAATCAATCATAAATGTAACACGTAAACTTTAATGATCAGAATATGAATATGAAATAAAATTACCTGCTCATTTCTTCTCCGCTAAGAAAACTCGTGAGTTTTGTATTTTCCTACGCCAATTAGGATATTGTTGTAGATAAAAATGTGTTAAAAGTATTAAGGATTATATTATAAGGAACGTATAACGAATGTGCGGCCCGCGCGGGAGCCGGGAGCCCGGGACCGCCTTACTCGTAAATGTTATGAAATTCCGCGAATTCCTTCATATTTCATGCGACACATCTGATGCCCTAACGTAAAGGGAACGTCTTCCAAAACATTATTTATGTACGAGCTTGCATATTAAAAATGTTTATAAATGAAAGAGATTCGTCAGACGAAATTTCGTAAGAGGAATGATTTATGATTAATTTAAAGTTACAAATAAGAAAAAGTATGCGTTCGCCGGGAATCGAACCCGGATCAACTGCTTGGAAGGCAACTATGCTGACCATTACACCTCCAACGCTTGTGAACCATTCCCTGAAATCAGAAACGTTTTTACCAAATATAAAATCTTTATAAAGCAATTTGTTTAGACAGCTGTATTACTTTGGCCTTAAAACTTTATTTTTGTTTGAAATAATACATTTATATAAACAATAATTGAAAACATCTCATCAAACTTTTCTGGAACGAGTCTCCCTAAGATAGTTAAATAGCAATCAAAATAAACAACGTATAGTAGGAGAAGCTCATCACAGTG
The DNA here is from genome assembly GCA_907164665.1 of Colias nastes. Lineage (NCBI taxonomy): Eukaryota > Metazoa > Arthropoda > Insecta > Lepidoptera > Pieridae > Colias > Colias nastes. The sequence goes on along the minus strand of CAJQZM010012273.1, from coordinate 2,883 downwards.
TATTGCAATGAACCGCAGAGCTGGGCCGCCCCGGGGCCCGGCCGGGGCCGACCCGACCCGTGTCAAACATAACGATAACAGAACCGGTACAACAGAAAAGGTTAAAAGGATTGCAGCGCGAGCGTGTAATTAGTCACGCGGAGTCATTAAAGCGACTCATTATTGAGTCGATCGACTTGTGGGGCCGGCGGGAGGGGGGGGGACAGTAATCTAAGAATTAATTGATTCCCGCCGCGTCCCCGTCCGTCACTCGCGAACAGAGCTTCTTGTTATTTTTAAACCGTTTAATCGCGAGACAATTGAATCGGGAAACGGAAAATGAGGAAGGATTTGTTAATTTGTTATTAATTGCAAAGTGTTGTTCGTTGGTGAGCTTGAGAAATGTAGGACAAGAATTCACGTTCATTTTGCACGAATATAAGAAAGTTTCGATGAAACAATAGAACTTGATGTGCTTACAAATAAGATGTTGATGCTTTACGCACATCTTAAGCCACTCTTAATACCTTGTCTATGGTAATCTTGGAAATTACTGCTGACTTAAATTTATTAAACCGTTTTAAGAAAGCCAACTTTAATATCTCTAAGGATACCTGAGCAGCTCAGGTACAAGTTAAAATATTCGGCGACCCGCATCTCGCAGCCCTCGTCACCGGGACTCGTGATTCCATAATTGTGTACATCACGATATCTGTCGAATCGCAAATAAGACTTCTACTAATTCCCTTCTATTTGCAAACTACCTCTTATCGCGACGCATCTTACCGGTGTCAAATGTTCTTCCTTGTGAATTCTAGGGTCTAAGGATTAAAGGGGAATTTCGGTTGTTTTGCTTTTGGATATATGCCCGTTACATTTTGAACTACCCTTTACAGGGTTTTGTAATACCGTAATGTGGGGAATTAATGTAATTACTAATAAAGTAATTACTTTTGCATTAGAAATAGGGTTTAATTTATTTTCCTTATCGCTAAAAGGCCGATTCCAGCAATTCATTTTTTGTGGAATTAAAGGCACCGCTTATTTTTCCCATCTGCCAAAGTGTTGCTCTTTGATTCCGTGAAATTTAGGCTTGATATAGGTATTTGTGAGTGTTTGTCCATGAAATAGTTCATTAATTATTAGCTCTTTATTTTTCAGGAAATTAAATCTATTAGCCTTGTTACTGTACAGTCGAAATCAACCGTTGGCAAAGAACTCGCACCAATTAAAATCGACTGAATCTCATCTTTGAGGAATACCATGGAGAGAATAAATTAATGAAAATGAACACTGAAGTTTTACCAATCAGATGAATCCAATCTTTATTATTCAAACTCAAAATAAATACCAACTTCAAACTATAATATTATGCAGTGAGATCTGTATTGCATTCAGGCGACAGTCGTTACAAGTTATTAGTTGTTAAGGTGTTAAAAACACATTCGAAGAACCGTAAAAACTTATGGAATATTACTGTTGGTCGAGTTACACAATAAATGCAGTAATAGGCTATTATTTGCTGGTTTCTGGAGAAATGGGTGAAGTTAAATATTGTTTCAGGAATTATGGATGTGGGTTTATCATAAATATTTGACAAGATATTGTTTATCAATATGAATATGTTATTATTTTTAGCCGTATACATAATATTATGTGAACTTCCCGAGAATCCATCTTTTTGTAGCATTCTTCTTTTTGTCTGTTCTTTAGAAAACTACAACAGAACAGCGTCAATTTCCTTAAAACTGCTTACAGAGCTTGCGAAATAATAAATAGGCATGATTAATGAAAACAGAAAGTAATGACGGAAGGGTTTGCATACGAGAGCAACTATCTAATTATGGTCCGGCGTGGGTCCGGCGGAGGAGGCCGGCTGCGGCGGCGCGGGCGGCGCGGGCGGTGCGGCAGAATATTTAACCCTTGCCTGCCTAATGAAGACGACCCTTTACATATTTATTCGACGTTGCGTTACTGGCGCTGATGTCGTGACGAATTTCCTGTGTTTTGATTTAATTCGAATATTTTTACATGTTTTTGATGGAGTTTTTAATGGATTGATAAAAAGGGAATTCAGAGCGTATTTTTCGTATATAAATATAATTGTAATGCATTTATTGTAAATCGTTATTATAAGTTATAACGTGATATAATATTTTTAGGTTTCCAAACACTTAAATAAGTTTTAAAAGTAGGATTTATATAACTTAGTTTTACGATGCATTTCTATTTGATCAGAATGTGAGAAATATTATTATTGTTTCATTAAAGGTGATAGTACAATATTCATTATAGTTGATTGTGTACAAAGTAATATTTCCGTTTTGTATAATTTCATTACATTGTATGAAACTTTTATTCAGTCGACTTGTTAATATAATTTAATGACACATAGTTATATTTTTGGTTCGTATCCCACAAATAGAATATTTAATTTGAAATCACAAAATACAATGGCATAACACGAGAGATCCAATTTGCACATTCCTATATTTGTCTGAAAACAAAAGTTTTTTGTTTCTATTCGAGGATGACGCCCTTAAATAAAGCCAGCAGATTTTTGTGTTAATACTAACAAAACATGATTGTGTTGTTTGTGCCAGGGAGGAATATACGATAAATTAAATAATAACAATAATTAGGTATAAATAAAAAAAAGTTCTCCTTCAAAAAATGTAGGAAAATATCAAATCTTATAAAAATAGAACATCGTTTGAGGATACATACTTTGTCATGGCATGTTTGACGTTACATTATCGTAACCTCGTTAAAATACTTGTCTGATACAAGGATGAAAAGAGATTGAATAAAGCAATACTATGTGGAAATAATATATCATCAACTTATGTTCCCAACTTTTAAGTGAAAGTTGCGAACCTGTGTATGCAGGTTCCTGATTCTGTC
>CAJQZM010012272.1:0-17225 GCA_907164665.1 Colias nastes | reverse complement strand
ATGAAATACGCTATAAGTCATCGCGCGAGAATACAGAATCATGCCATGAGGATTATTTTTGTGTATCAGTTGCCGCGTTCGACGCGCTTCGCGGCGGGAGCTATAAAAAGGCGGCGGGTCTGCACCCGTTTCGCGTTGTCACGGCATCACGTGTGAACGGCTGAACCGATTTCGATAATTCTTTTCTATTATATTCATTGAAGTACGAGGATGGTTCTTATGTAGAGAAAACGTAAATATGTACCACGGGCGAAGCCGGGGCGGACCGCTAGTGTAAAAATATAATTATTGCTCTTTCTGCAAAAAAAAATTATAAATAAGTACTTAAAACAACTTAAAAGTCATACAGTATAATAAAATATTAAAAGAATAAAAAAATCTTACTTATCATAAAATGGTTGATTGATAACTCCGACAACTGGTTGTCCTGTAGACTTCAAATAAGCTCCAATAAGAACAGTGACACAAGGCAGACCGTGCCCAGGCTTTGCTTCACCTCGAACACCAGAAATGAATTCAGCTGTTCCATCTGAATTCATCACACACAAACATTATAAAATGACAAAGGCCTTTTTTGACACACACAATAGGTACTACAAAACTGATTAAGTATACGCTCACCAATAGGATCTATCCATACTCCCAAGTCAGAATAATCTATATTTGGAATGTCTGGAAGTGTTTCTCCATAATTCACTTGCTCAACATCACTATGGGCAGCTTCAGCCATACATTTAGCGGTATCTATTGGTAGTATTTTGCTAAGTAAATCGATCGTTTCCTCAGAATTCTCCTGTAATGCTATTGAAATGCCGCCGATCTCAGAACATTCTTCACCTCGTACCTCACCCTTTAATTCTGGTATTCGTGACACTATAAACTCTTTAGCAGATTCTTGCGCTAATACATCAGCAATAGTTTTAAAATCTTTATCAAAACGCGGATTAGCTTCAGTATCGCCCTTTTCAGCTACCAATATTGATTCACCAGTGTTACAGCAGGATCGAGCTATACGAGCGGCTTTTTCCGAGGCGTAAATTAAAGTTTCTAAAATATTTGTCATTTTTCTTGATCTTTTTCTACAGCTTATAATCACTTATAATTAAAAACCCTGAAAACACTGAATTAAAATGTTGAAAATTTAAATTAAATTTGAAGTTTTGTTTTTAAACAAAATGTCAAAAGAAAAGCAGAGGCCTTGGCACTTGGCAGAGGCTCATTGTGATACAGCATTGTCAACTGTCACTTATTATTAAAGATAATAAGAATAAATTACAGATATAAATTTTAAAATTCTGCGTGGTCTGTGCAGGTGCATGTGCATAACTAAAAAAAATTCAGATTCCTGACCCTGCCGTATAATGTAATAATATTATTAGGTTTCCTTTGTCTTCCACTTAATTTGAATATGGACGGACAGTCTTTCTGGTCCGAGTAGCGTGAAAGAGAAAACGTGAACTACCGAATAATACTGTAATAGCACGGCAACTAGATTCTCTCAGAGGAGCTGACGCTTAAATAATATACTGTATACATATTTGTATTTTACAATGTTCTTAAAAATAATACTCAGATATTATTATCATCAATTTATTACACAAATTTCTTTAATCACTAGAACTCTCTGAATCTGAACTTTTGCTTCGTTTCTTTTTCTTCTTTTTACTCTTTTTTTCTTTGTGACTCTTTTTCTTCTTCTCTTTTTCTTTTTCCTGTTAAAAGTAAGGTTTAGATATTAGTACCTGTTTATATTTGTAGTTATTATGGATTTTATTTATTTTTTATTTATTTATTTAGGACAACTTACAAAACAGCTACACCATTACATGCTTGCAGATATAAAAGATACAAATAGATAGCCGAGTGTTGTTTTAATCACAAGTTGCCACAGCTTGTTAACGGACAATAAAAAATAGATGTTTTATTACATAAAATTACTATTTCGATTATTAACAAAATAAATCGTAATTGAAAAATACATATTTCAGTTAAAAACTGCAAACTACATTAAAAATAAAATTCATTAAAATATAAACATTTTAATTCATCAAAATAAGTAGGGAATATAAAATATAACTCTTAATCCACATTTTTTATCAAATACTACAAACATGTCCCATACATAAAAAATTTATATCTGATGGATCTATCTAAAGGCAAAAGATTAAAAATTACGTGTTAATAAATGACTTTAAATTACGGATATTTTCCTGTGCGAACTAATAAACGCAACCACTACCGCCACCCAGACAGCCCGGACTCTAACCGAAATAGCAAGAGAAACAGTATATCAAAAACCCAACTATACTAAAATGACTTTTTTTAAAACATTACTAGCTCCCGTACCATAATATTATAAGGTTATATTTTCTAATGTCTACACATTTTGAGTATATGTACATAATATTTTTAAATATTTCTAGGAATAATACCTTTTTTATTGGAAGAACAGCTGGGATTTGTATTTGTGGTGCACAACCTTCTACTCTTAATGAGGCGGTCACTTCATCTAATTTGCTCATTTCAGCATTTGGTGCTTTATATTGCTCACAATGGTCCACTCTTATTGTGCGTCCTAAAATCTAAATATAGTACATAGTTATAAAGCAAAATTATATCAATTGACATAGTAGTCCAATTCGAGAATTCATCTAATGCAATATAGTCATCTGTTTCCTCCTTCCTGTTGAATTGACGGAATGAGGCACTATGACAAGAACATCTATCAAAACACTAATAGTTTGCAATCAAATAAAATTGATAATTAAAGGCAAGGCAATACCTTAATTCCATTGAGGTTATCAACTGCAAGTATTGTTGATCTCTGATCTTCATAACATATGAAGGCAAACCCTCTTGATTTACCAGTCGCTTTGTCTCTTACTAAATTAATGTTTACAATCTCTCCATACCTAAAAATAATAAAAAAATACTATAAATGTTACACAGTATGCCGTTTTGATTATCTGACTGGTTATATTAAAGTAAATAAAACTTACTGAGAAAAAACACAAATAATATCTCCTTCAGTCAAGTCATATGGAAGACCGCCAACAAAAACCCATGCACTGTCTTTATACTGGTCGTGCCATGAACTCTTCGAATTCCCAGAAAGTTCACGTTCACTAAGCTTTAAAACGTTTTTCACATTTCTGAAATAAAGGAAACAAAATGCAAAACATTTTTGGATTTAGTAATTAAACAGTGAATATATAAAATTTATACTCAATGCTCACGTCATAGGATTCATTTTCGTTAAATTTCAAGCAATTTACTTGCAATTGACAATATTATTTTATTTTTACTTCGTAACATGCCTGTAAAAATGCAGCCGCCGCCCGCCAGCCGCTATGTTTACAAATTGCAAATTACAAATTGTAAATTGACTTTGAAGTTTGACAATTGACTTGAATATACAGTTGACATATTGCGAGCATAGCTACAGATTATTAACGAATACGAAACCAAAAAATAAAGGACGACTTAGGTACTTAATGATTAGATAGCGCAGAGCGGACAACCAACTCAACCAAGCTACCAGTGGTTTGCCTGATGAAATGAATTTTTACCGAAAGTGGTTTTCAGTTATTAAATTAAATTTGGTGGATTTTGACTTTGAAATATCCGTAACTGCAACATAACACTACATCTTTGTCTGTCTACAACGTCGTATTCACGGTCCATCTTGACGTACGTCCCGCCAAGGTCATACACGATGCACGACGCATATTCACGGTCCATCCCCGCTGTACGTCAGCTCAAGGCTGCTGCAGTGTTACCAACTCTACCAACTTTTAGGTAGTACCTACTTTTAACCTTTTTTACAAATCTACTACCTTGGATGAAAAATCTAAGTACCAACTTTTTTAATTTATCGAAAAAATAGAGAGGATAATATCAGGGTTGAGGATTTTTGGCATCATATTTGTAATATTAAAAAAGGAGATAACTCTCAAATGTTTCCTCTGCTAAGTGAATTTGTAAGACAACTACTTGTGCTTCCACACAGTAGTGCTAATGTTGAGAGACTCTTTTCTGCTGTTAATCTATTAAAAACTTCTAGTCGCAATAATTTATCTACTAACACTCTCCAGGGACTTTTACATACGAAACGATTTACCAGCGACAGCTCCGAACAACCTGTACCTACTGAAGCGCATTTTAAATTATTTAATCAAACTATGTACTCTTTTAAAGATTAAAATTGTAAAATGTGTTATAATTATATGTAATTCCAAATCTAAATTTATATATTTCAAGAGCTCATTTTTAATTGATTTTTAATGAAGCTCGGTTTCTCTCTTCCCGCCACTTCACATTCATGACCGAAAAGACTCTTTCAGTAAATGCTGAAGTGGCGGGAACAGAGAGTATAATATAGCTAATCATTTTTTTTAAACAAACAAATTCGTTAGGACATTTTTTTTAAATAAATTGCCATTTTTCTGCAGTGGACTTTTGCATAAAATCTTTGTTATTCAACAATTCGCCTTGGAGTTCTTTTAAAATAATAACTTCTGAATATAAACTGTCCATGTGTACTAGGTTGATCCAAAAGTAATGATAATTGGGTATTTCCTGTGTACACAAAAATATAAAATAACTGTTTCTTGCTTGCTCATGTACTCACTACGTTATCACAAAACTAAACTAACTAAACTAACTACTAAGTTTTCACAAAAAAATCATATCAATAGGCCACGTTTCCAAGTATTTACATTAATTTCTGTTGGCAACACTGATCTGCTGTACAGCAAGCCTATTCACTGTCCATCTGCACGACGTTCGCGGTGGTGGGGGTGCTCGCTGGACGAAAAATTCGTCGTGCACATCCAGCAACGTAATAATAATAATTATTGACGTACGTCAAGACTATTCACGGTCGTTTTGCGTCGTGCATCGTGTATGACCTTGGCGGGACGTACGTCAAGATGGACCGTGAATAAGACGTTTAAGACTACATCACTCGAGTTATTACTTGCTCTGTGTTCATAACTTCCATAAACAATGTGACAAGTGACATTGACAACCATTGACAACATATTACTAATTACTTGCCACAGATTACTTGCTCTGTGTTGACAAATGACAAATGGCAAATAATACCTACCAAAAAAGAAAACAAAAAAGACAAAAATTAACACAGTAAACATTTCACAAACCAAATATCGAGATAGACTACGCGAGTGTATGTACTTCGCGTGTCCAAACTAAGTATAAAACACTTACTTGACGCTGCCCTACACTCACTACTCAGTCCGCGGCCCGCGCTGTCCGCGCTTGCAGCTCGCCAAGGAATGACGTGTAACTGAATAGAGTAAAATGCCGAATTGCGCAGTTATAAACTGTAGAAACTCCACAGCAGTGAGTGGCCGAGTTATCGGAGATGTTTCCTTCCACCGGTAAGTAATTTTCTAATCAGAATATGCATTATTTATCTTTATATATAAAAATGAATCGCAAAATGTGTTGGTAAGCGCATAACTCGAGAACGGCTGAACCGATTTCGATAATTCTTTTTTTATTATATTCCTTGAAGGACGAGGATGGTTCTTATGTAGAGAAAACGTAAACATGTACCACGGGCGAAGCCGGGGCGGACCGCTAGTTTTAAAATAAAATCAACTATAGAATATCTGTGGAAAACGATCGTGACAAACATGGATACCTATTACCTACCAAATCATACGGAATGATTCGGAATACATTGCGGCTTTTACTTGGCATGGTAAAGATGGCGTCGTATGATAATATGTATGCACTACCTATATTACTTGCTCTGTGGTATGCACTATGCAATGAATAGCGTCTTCTCATTTTTCTGTCAAATTTTGTGGTTAGTGATGATCATTTGATGCAACAGTTCTCGATTCTAATCGATTTTGTAATCGAACAGAAAAATGATAATTTGAATGAGCAGATTTTTTTTGTGACGACTTGACCTACAACTTAAAAAGTTCCGACTTCAAAAAAAGAAGGTTATCAATTCGGCCAGTATATTTTTTTTATGTATGTACACCGATTACGCCGAGGTTTATGAACCGATTTACGTGATTCTTTTTTTGTTTGGTGCAGAATGGTTTCGAGGTTGGTCCCATAAAAATTTCATTCAGGTAGGCCTAGTAGTTTTTATTTTATGAGCATTTTTGTCTGATCTCGATGACTTAATTGAAATTCTAGCAAGTAACTTTGATTCACTTCCCGGTTACCGATTGAGCTGACATTTTGTATACGTATGTAAATTGGATAGCGATGAAAAATTATCATGGCATAGAGCTGATTTGATGATGGAATCGGAAGGTGGCCATAGGAACTCAGTAATTAATGGACTCAACTTTATCGAGTTTGGGCTCGTTTGATTCGTGTTGAAAAATACACTAAAAAGTATTAAATAAAAATAACTACTTTATTATTTTTATAAGTATTTTAATACATAGGTACTAAAAATAAATTAAGTAGTTATTTTTATATTATGACATGGACGCCATCCATCTAGTTAGTGTCATCTTGGGAGTATTTTTAAGAAAACTCCTTATTGCTCAGACCATGTTTGTTTTTTCAGTTTTCCAAGTGACCCGAACATAAAAGAAAAATGGATCGAGGCGACAGGACATAACGATTGGTTTCCAACAAAATATAGCACAATTTGCTCTAAACATTTTAGTGAAGCCAGCTTTGTTAAAGGAAAAAAGCTTCGACTATTGATAAAAACAGCCTATCCGACAATTGATATACTGAAAACGATAATTGATGAAGAGGTTAGTGTGCTCTTTATAAAAAAACATAATCTTAGGCATTTGAAATGCGTACCTATTTACAAAAATTGTGCCTTTTGGAATATTGTTAATTTTGGATCTGTATCTGGAATTGGATTTTCGTAAATTTTACTCTATTTTATTAATTTAATATTGTTAGCAGGAAACGTTTCTAATTACATGTTTTACTTGTTTAAATGTTACAGATTAAAGATCCAAAAGCACCCTTTAAAAGCCATTCACCACAACCAAAAAAGATAATTTTAGAATAGGTACTTAAGTTATTATAGATTGAGATAGGTATACTTACGCTTTCCCCCATGTAATGTAGACAGTGTTGTTCGTGTGTGTATGTACATTTTCCAGAAATTCACAACATAATTGTTATTTTTGCAGGATACTAACGAATCGTCAGTGGAGAACACACCAAAAAAGAAGTTATTAAGTAAACTGCATGTTGCTCACGATAAAATTGAAAAACAAAACAACGAAAATAAAGATCCAAAACCACCACCCCCAAGAAATCCTTCACCACAACCGAGAAAGAGAATGTTAGAACAGGTACTTAACCCATTGAGCCCCAAGCGGCCCGATCGGTCCCAGACACAATAGATTTTCTATTGTGTCTGTGGTTCCGGGGCCTGAGTTATTGTTATATAGATAGATATAGGTATACTGTCGCTTTCCTCTATATATTATTTTTTGCAGGATACTTACGAATCGTTAGTGGAGAACACACCAAAAAAGAAGAAGTTATTAAGTAAACTGCATGTTGCTAAGGAAAAAATTGAAAGACAAAACAAGGAAATAAAAAGACTGAGAGAACAGAACCGTCGAAAAAAAGTAAAAATACTATCCCTGATGACGTTATTTTCGTGCTTGAACAGAAATGTTTTCTCAATTATGAGCAGGCTAGATCACTTGAAACAACCAACGTTACCACTCAAGAACTTTTCTCCAGACAGTTGAAGAATAAAAACGTAGTCAGCACGTCAAAATATTCCCCAGCACTGCGGAGCTTCGCTTTAACATTACACTATTATTCAACCAAAGCCTACAATGTTATGTGAGAAAAGTGTTTACTCTGTGCCTACCACATCCCCACACCATTCAAAAATGGTACAAAAGTATAAACGGGAGCCCTGGTTTTACTACCGAGTCTTTAGTAGCTTTAAAGTTGTTAGCGAGTAAATCAAAGCATCCTCTATATTGTTGCCTCATGATTGACGAAATGGCGATAAGAAGAAAAATAGAATGGGATTTTTTTTTTTTTTGTTCTTCATCATCGCAATCTATCAATTTTCAGATATTCAGCGATTTTTTAAGAATTTTAAGGTTGTTTCGTACGGAAGTCGTCCAGTGACTACTCCGTTTATTGGTGATTATATCTTGTTTTATTTATTGACTTTTAATTTTTTTTTTTATATCAAATCCTGAGGTATCCTTCTTTTAAGTCTCCTGGTGGTTGTCTGGGCGTTCATAAGGTTTACAGCCAGCTGGTTTGGGTGGTGTTTAATACGCTCTTTATATGATTTAGTTCTCTCAACTATTTCTTCCTTAACCGTGCTTATGCAGAGGTCGTGGTGCAATCTATCATTGGACACATACCAAGGTGCACCTGTTACTAATCTTAGCATTTTTGACTGAAATCTTTGAACTATATCCACATTTGACTTTGCTGCTGATCCCCATAGCTGCAGGCCATATGTCCATATAGGCTTTATAATACATTTGTATAGTAACAGTTTATTATCTAAGGAAAGGGACGATTTTCTGTTTAGGAGCCAGAACAATGTGCGTAGTTTTTGACTCATTGCCAATCGTTTTGTGAAGATGTGCTTCTTCCACGTTAGACGTCTGTCCAGATATATTCCAAGATACCTTACATGGTCGTGTTGTGGAAGTTCTCTGCCGTTAAGAGTGACAGGTGGGCATGTCTCTTTTTTATAGGTGAAAGTTACCTGAACGGATTTACTCTCATTTGCTCTAATACGCCAGTCTTTGAGCCATTGAGATATTTGGTCGAGGCTGGATTGGAGCTTGTGTGAAGCAACAGCTGCTGAGTTATCTGATGCTAAGATTGCTGTATCGTCTGCAAATGTTCCAGTGATTACTCCATCGATCGAAGGGAGGTCCGCAGTAAATAAAAGGTAAAGAGTAGGACCCATAACACTACCTTGTGGAACTCCGGCTTGGATGCTTTTTAGTTCCGTTGTTTCTTCCGCCTGTTTTACAAAAAAGTATCTATCACTCAAGTATGACTTTATGAGGCTGTAGAAGTTAGGAGAAAGATTTTTTTTTACTTTAAATAGAAATCCATCATGCCACACGCGGTCAAAGGCTTGGGATATGTCTAGGAAGGCAGCAGTACAGTACTTTTTTTTCTCGTAGGTTTCGTTTATATGTTCCACTAATCGGTGTACTTGTTCTATAGTCCCATGTCTTTGGCGAAATCCGAACTGATGATCAGGCAGAAGTTTCTTCTCAGAGATAATTGGGGTCAATCTACGAAGGATAAGAATTTCCAATATCTTGGATGGTATAGGAAGTAGGCTTATAGGTCTGTATGATTGGGCCTCAACGGGATTTTTCCCTGGTTTGGCAATCATGATAACCTGGGCTAATTTCCACTGCGGTGGAAACGCACTACTTTGTATGATAGCATTGTACAGGAATGTTAGAAATTTGATGCCTTCCTTTGGAAGTTCCTTAAGGATTTTTCCTGTTATTAGATCGTATCCTGGGGCTTTATTAGAATCTAGGTTTTTTATGACTGTTCTTACTTCATTTATAGTGACCTTTTTCATGGGAGGACTAGAAACTTTGATACTTTGATTTAATAATAGGGCGACTTCTTGGGTTTTTAAAGAGCCCATATCTGGATTGGGTGTGAAGACTTGCTCAAGATGTTCAGCAAATGTATCCGCTTTTTGTGCGTCACTAGAAGCCCATTCAGTGTTACCTTTTCGTATCGGGGGATTGCTTGAAACAGGTTGTTTAAGTTTCTTTGAGGCTTTCCATAGAGAAAAGTTTGTTTCTGCTGTAGCGTCCATTCTTTCTAGCGATGTCTGGATGTTTTGGTTATCTATATTATGAAGAAGTGTTTTGAGTTTCATTTGTAGGTAATTCAAGTGCTTTTTATCCACAGGGAAACCCGTACTTTGCCATCGTTTCCGGGCTTTACGTTTTTCTGCCAATAACTCTCGAACAGATTTAGGGCAAGTCTCTTTACGAAGAGATTTTCCGACAGATGGAGTAGCGTACCAAGCAGACTGTTGGATACAGTTATTGAAGTGTTCAACAGCTTCTACTATGTCAGGGTCAGATTTTAATTGAATATTTAATTCCAGCTTTTCTGCTACGAGCTGCCTAAATAGTTCCCAATTAGTTCTATTTGAGTGTAATCTGCATGGCTTCGGTGTTTCTGCTATTGACCTTCTTAGTGTTATTTCCACAGGAGAGTGATCAGAGGATAAATCTGTGCTTGTTTTACAGGTAATAAACTTAGGTGATAACCCTCTTATTACATAAAAGTCTAGCAGATCTGGTATTTTACTACTATCCGTAGGCCAGTAGGTTGGCTTACCAGCTGAAACAACGCCGAGTTTTAATTTATCTATAGCCATTAATAGTTGCCTGCCTTTAGTTGTTATTGTACGCGAACCCCAATATTGATGCTTGGCATTATAATCGCCACCAGCGATAAATCTGGTATCAAAAGAGGAGAAGAACTTTTCGTAGTCTTCACATTTTAATTGATGTTTAGGTGGACTATAAACTGCAGATATTGTGAATGGTCCAACCCAATCTTCAATAACGACATTAGTTGCTTGAATTTGTTCAGTGCAGTAATGAATTATTTCATGGTGTTTAATATTCTGTCTTATGAGCACCGCACTTCCTCCATGTGCGGTACCGTCAGGGTGCATTGTATGGTATATTTTGTAATTTGGGATGCTGAAATGACTTTTCTTCGTAAAGTGTGTTTCTGTGATCAATAATATGTCTATCTTTTGTGTCTCGAGATATGCCTTAACCTCAAGGGTATGTTGTGACAGCCCATTGGCATTCCATAGGGCGATTTTCAAGCAGTCGAAGGTGACAGCTTGGTTGTTAGGGCTATTATAAGGTTTGTCAGTGTAGTAAGTTGTTGCATCATTTGTTTCATCAGACTCATTATTTCATGAATATCGTTTTGATTTCTGAGTGTTGTAGCTTCTGTTGTTGAGTTCGCCGATTGCGGTTTATTGGTTACAGCATCTTTGTATGAATATGGGTGATTTAGCTTTTCTTTATTTAAAGAGTTGTGACTTTCTCTAGTAGCATTCGAATCTTTGGTAGATAAGTAGGTTTTCCTGCGTTCTGCGGTCTTAGGAAACTTGAGGTTTTGGAGTTCACGATAAATTTTACAGCCTTTGTAATTTGGGAAAATAAAAGTTGGTTACGTGGACTTTGGAGGCGTTTTAGATACCGATCAAGCTCCTGAGGCTAAGGAAGCATTCGTGTTTTTAGTCATCGGTATAAATGCGGAGTGGAAGGTGATCTAGATATTTTTTATTGTTTAATTTTTATGTAATTTTATTGTGCGCATCCACAAATTTTACTGATTTCATTCATTTTATTTTTAGGTTCCGGTTGGATGTTTTTTAATAGATGGGGCAAATGGACAGCAAAAAGCTGACTTGGTGCCTGAGACATTTAAACGAATCGAATATATGCATAGTTGGTCCTACTTTTGATGGGTGTCCGTCTAATTTAGTGATGGCCAAAATATTAGGTTGTTAATTAGAACCGAATACCGATAACATGGCAACAACGTTTGAACACCCAGTAACAAAACAACCCGTTGAATTTTTTTTTAGATATTGTCTCCAAACATATAAAAATATTGTTGATGGTGATGGTTCATGGAAATATTTCGAACACTTGAACAGACTTCAAAGGACTGAATATTTCCATTTATCTGCTTTGACTGATTTGCTGCAGGGACAGAAGCACAGACTGTAGGTTATGGTTTCAACATAAACTGTATATATTTATTTTAAAGAGTTTTATTTTGAAGATTTTAAATAAAAGTCATAAAATAATTATCTTATTGTGTATTTTTAATCTACCAACACAACAACAAGGTACATAGTTAGGTTCTCAATTGAAATTATAGAATTATGCGATTACTATAGGAATTGAATGAAAGGGAATGTACATAATAATATGCACATTGTGCTCTTCTACAAACTTGTAACCTTGTAAAATCCTTAATCTAATGACTTCTCTTTGCAGTTTCATTACTTCTGTGACAAAAATTATTACTTACATTACTTCTTTTACTTAATCTAATCCATACTAATATTATAAATGCGAAAGTAACTCTGTCTGTCTGTCTGTTACTCAATCACGCCTAAACTACTGAACCAATTTGCATGAAATTTGGTATGGAGATATTTTGATACCCGAGAAAGGACATAGGCTACCTTTTATTGCGAAATATGTACCACGGGCGAAGCCAGGGCGGACCTCTAGTAACAATATAAAATCCTTAATCTAATGACTCCTCTTTGCAGTTTCATTACTTTCTTTGACAAAATTTACTTTCATTACTTCTTTTACTTAATCTAATAACAATATTAACAATTAATCTCCTGTTCATCCATGCTAAGAACACACTTATTTCTCTTTTTCTTTGGATAATTTTCTTTGTCCTTTTCTTTTTTTATTTAATTTTTCGTCATGTTTGAGTTAGACTCGTCCATATTCTACAACAAAAAAGTTAATTACTTTTAATAAATAATATGGGAAATATTATGATGAGAATAAGTAAGAAAAAGCTAATACCTTAGTCCTTCCTCTGTGTATGGTAATTTATCATTTTTCTGTCTTGAATCGATTTTGTAATCGAATAAGATTCATTTATTTGACTACCTCACAGATATAGATCTAGTTTGATCTGGTTTTTGGACTACCTACTAGCAATCACAGACGAGGAAAGCCACGGAAAACGTAAGTTGTTTTAATATTAGTGTACGAATTATAATAGTGTAGGTAAAGTTACTTGAAAATATATAGAATTTATGAAGATCACACGAAGATCAGCACCCAAAGGATGATGGGCATTTTGGTACCCATGTCCAATCAAGATGAGTCATACACTGTTGGATAGCTCTTTTTAAGTGAACAAAATAATTATATGACGACAAGCCCGAATTAGTTGTCCGTTTTGAATTATACGCTTTAGAAGATATTGGATTTTTAGCTTCGTAATTAAAAAAAATTATATTTCTTAATTAAAAAAAAATATATTTCTGGTTCAGCTTGACCGATTTTGATGATTTTTATCTATACTTATTTGAACCTAAAAAAATATCTATATAACTATTAAAATCACATCGAAATCGGTCCAGTAGTTGTAAAAGTTAGGGGTTTTCTTAATCATCACTATCACTATCACTACATAGTATAAAACAAAGTCGCTTTCTCTGTCCCTATTTCCCTATGTCCCTTTGTATGCTTAAATCTTTGAAACTACGCAACTGATTTTGATGCGGTTTTTTTTAATAGATAGAGTGATTCAAGAGGAAGGTTTATATGTATAATAACATCCATTAAATAGTGGAGAAGTACTGTTATTTTTGAGGTTTCTAATGTAATGTCGTAAATAATTACATTTTTTCCGCTTACATTGCAAACGCAGGCTGAACCCTACGAGTTTTATCAAAATAATGCACTAAGTACTGTACACATTGAAAAGGTCTACAGAAAAGTCCGTGATGGTATATGTCTATCTCATAAGGATAACCCACAATAACTTTTTTTTGTCATTTACTTTTTACGACAAATAATGGCTAATTTTCGAAGCGATTTTAACCAATACAGCATTAATCCTTAACCAATTAAATACCTTAAATACATTGTTCATTTAATATAGATCTATATGGCCCTTTACACCGTATGATTTAAGCGAATATTTTCGAAGATATTACAGATTTAAAAATTGCGGGACGTAGCGTTTGCGGCGGTACCGGCCGGCCGCCATTGCACCCGTGCGAAGCCGGGGCGGGTCGCTAGTAAATGATAAAACTAAATAGGAACTATTATTTTACCTAGTTACTAACAATACTATGCCAAACAATGTCACAGATTGAAATACTTTAATAGGTAGCGAAAAAATAAATAAATAACTTTCAAGGTCAGATTATTCCGATTAGACAACAAACTGAGACTGGCCCCACGGATATTCGTATTCTATACAAAAAGACCTTTCCAACGATGTATCATTAACACCGATTGGAGCCGGTACCAGATTCCATACATTTTTGCCCATCCTCCTTTCATCCAATTCGCTTTTGCGCTCGTGCACACAACCTCTCATTGAAAATACAACTAAGTAGGGTTTGAAACGATGGGCTATTACGATATTAGAATCGCCGTGCGAGTGGCGTCTCTAATCGATTTAGCGTAAAATGAAATTCCCATCACTAAAAAGCGCTCGTGACGTCATAACGCGTCAAGGTTGGTACAAAAAATATGACATTAATTGACACTTGGTCCTATATGTCCTATATTACTTGCTCTGTGCACTTGGTTTTCGTGGTTTTCATACAGAAATTTTGTTGTTGATTTTTAAATAGTAAATACATATTAATTATACTTTTCATTTTTGGAAATAACATGGCTACTCCAACTCCCGATACACCAGAACAATACGACCAGGTTAGGATGAAAGTAAATGAAAGTTGGTATCAGATTAATTGATGAAATTATAACTTAACAGTCTTTATTTTTCTAGTTTGATGACGAGGAGTCAGATCAACAATTAGGGGCAACAGCTTCTGGCAGAAAGAGACTATTTAGTAAAGAGCTTCGGTGTATGATGTATGGATTTGGTGACGATCGAAATCCGTACACTGAAAGTGTGGATTTTTTAGAAGATCTTGTTATTGAGTTTATAACCGAAACTACACACAGGTAAGATAGTAAAAGATTGTTATGAATTTAAGTTTTAATAGCATTAATTAACTTCTCATGACACTAAAATTATTTTTAAAGAGCAATGGAAGTTGGAAGACCAGGCAGAGTGCAAGTTGAAGATATAATTTTCTTAGTTCGTAAGGATTTTCGTAAATATGCTCGTGTTAAGGACTTGCTTACAATGAATGAGGAACTTAAGAAAGCTAGAAAAGCTTTTGATGAGGTTAAATATGTTGGTAAGTTCAAAATTTGTTTAATTTTATTTGCATTTTGGAGTTTTTGAAAATCAACCATTATCTTAACATTTTTATATTTTTGTTTTTATTTTCTGATTTTGCAAGCGAATGATTTAATTATTTAATCAATAAATGTACCAAGTTACAATAAACTTATCAACTAAAATTACAACCCTTTTAAACTTATAGAAGATCAACAATAGTATTGGCAGTCAAAATGCTGCTCATGCTTCTTAGACTGATGCAAGTAAATGATTTTCATATTGACACATTGCTTCTGTGTGTGCACTGTACTAATGGCCTTTGTAAGCAAAACGAACAGATGTGACTAACCCATTAGAAAATTGTATTTGTGTTATTGTTGATTTACTGAAAGTTTTTGAAAGGCTTGACAATGGAATTGCAAACATTGCTGGCATGTGTAACATATTTGTAATGGGCTTGATACTTATTTTAAATGTAGCATGTACATTGTACAAGAATGTATATAGTAATTCAAATTTAACTTAACAATTAACAAAAATTTCAGTGAACAGCAAAACATACTGTTCTTACATTTAAATAGACATAGGTACTTATTGTCTAGTTTTAAACTTATTTAATTAAGATCTTAAATTATATTACCTTTCTTATGCAAAAAAAAAAGAACTTGAATAAATAAATGTTTGAGTTGCAGTATCACCCCTATTTTAAGTCTTGTATTAATAATAAAAATCGTATCTTGCCTTTTATAAAAATGTAAATTTGTATTAAAGTCTATTTCTTTTTTCATTATAATATGCTTCTATTGACTAGCCTTTCAGTAGAAAAAGCTAACTGTAAGCACTTTTGGTTTTAAAAAATTGTGTTTAGTAAATAAAGGGGGCTATGCATTAGAATTATTGTGTACAAAGTAGGTAGAGCCTAAAAAAGCCTTTAAATAAATAAATGGGTAATGAATATACCAATTAGAATTAACAGTCACAGTGATGTTCATGTATGAAAAATGATGTTAAATAATTTCTAAAAAATATTTTTTTCTTTCAGAGTGATGATAGTTTACAAAATGGACCAAATATTGTAAGTATAGAGAATAATACAAGGAAAATTTACATATTGAAAAGTATTTTGGAGAAAAATATATAACTATGATGTTAATCTGGGAAGTAAAAAAAACATTCTTGTAAAATAATTTCAAAATTGAAACAGATAAAAAAAAATCTTGAGTGGACTATAAATTTTAATTATTCAATTAGATTTAAGAGACCAGCTAGTACCTACACATATTTTATACATATTATTATCCAAATCAGTTTCAAGAATATTAACTTATATTACTGTGTTTTCTTTTTAGATTGATGAAGACAAGAATATTTATGGCAAAATGGTAATAAAATGCCTGAATAGCAGTTTGTGGGAAGTTTATATAAGTGAAAAATAAGTTATAATAAAAGACATGAATGAGCATAGTGTTTAATTAAAAACCCTATATAAAAAGGCATAATGGGTGGAAGAAGATTTATTAAATACCTATTACATCATTGAATATACCGTTTCTATTGATTTAAATGTAAATCTAACATCACATAAGAAATAAGAATGTTAGTCAATCTTAATAAACAGTATATATTATGTTGTTTAATTAAGTATAGGTAAGTAAAACAACAAGTTTTTTAGATCCTTTATTTGTGCAAATAAATAATAGAGAAACACAGGCAAAGTAATGTCAAACATAAATCTAATATACAAATAATTCAATCAAGACACACAAACAAAAATTACAAAACCTTCAATTTGGTTATGGCAAATTATATAATTTAATCACTTCAAAGACGTCAAAAACTGGAAATAAGTTGCATTCTACTTCTAGAGTATAAAGTTCTATTCATTACTACATTGTATATAAATATATTAATTCTAAAAATGTAAAAAATGTGTTTCGCGTGATTTACGCAATCACTTAAATAGATGTAAATAAAACATTTCAGGTG
Organism: Colias nastes; assembly: GCA_907164665.1. Taxonomy (NCBI): domain Eukaryota; kingdom Metazoa; phylum Arthropoda; class Insecta; order Lepidoptera; family Pieridae; genus Colias; species Colias nastes. The sequence continues at coordinate 299 of CAJQZM010012272.1, read as the reverse complement.
ACTAGACCTGTTAAAAACAGCCAAAAATCTACTTTGGTTTTAGAATATATTTCACAACAAATTGGTCAACATATTATGTAACATTATCTTATAATAATAAATAGGCCGTTATGGCAGTGAATGTATAAACATCTAGACAAAATCTTAAATTAGCTCTAATATCTGACAATGTGAATACAAACAGTGAATAATTATAGTACCTACATAGTAGCAGGAAAGCCCGTAACTTTACAAATAAAAAGTGTACTCATGTACTATGCGTGCCAACTAAGAATAGGACCGCGCTTGCTGCCAACTTC
>CAJQZM010012270.1:0-33635 GCA_907164665.1 Colias nastes | reverse complement strand
ACAGAAACAAGTAAAAATCACTCTAAAATCGATAAGGACTCTTAATGTGAAAGTACTTTTTCCTTGTAAATAATATTAAGGCGATTGCTAATGATACAAATATTTGAGCCCGATTTCTGAAGAGGATTTAAATTTATTCCATACACTTTCTAATACCACAGAACTCATCCCTCGTTCCTCATTTGTATTTGCCAACGTAATTGCGTTGCACTTGACGTGTCCAGCAAAGGGCGACCATTTGCATTTTAATCACGCTGATACAGAGTAATGTACGTACGAATAAATTACCACAGATAACATTATTAATGCATTACAGGAGCATTTACAATGTCAATGCGAAATTATCGGGAACATTATTTTGTAGAAGCAACATGTGACACATTTTGTTTTGTGAAGAATTTATATTACGAGTCGCGTTTTTGACATGTGTTAAGTATAAAATATGTGTATTAAGCATATTATCATTTAGCAAATAATCTTTTATGTGACTTTCATATCATTGTCACGTAATAGAGGCTTTAGGGACTTGCTATTTGGTGAATTAACGTCTGTATGTATAATAATATATCACATTTTTTCTAATCTGAAATGTGGATTGTTGTGACTTGTGAGGTTTCTGTTAGGTGTAAAATCAATTGTTATACGACACAAATGTGCCTTAATCCCTACTTTTATATTCGAATGTGTTAACTGTTGACAATAGTCTGTTTAATAAATTAGTTTTTCTTAAGAGGAAGTTTAATATTTATGACCCCGTTTATTTGTTTTATTTCAAAGTGTCGACTTAAATATAGGTTGTTATAAATCCAATTTGAATTATGCTTATCCTACTTACCCAGAGAGCAGACAATAACTCATACGGGGACGTACCTACCGCAGGATGACAGTTATTCGAGCTTGTAAGGGTCCCCGGGGTTTCTTAATATTTTGGTAGAACTTGATATGACGTCTTAATTAAGGTTTCCATGTCATTGGGTAAGCCTATTTACTTACATTAATATTCTTATAACGTCATGTAGAGCGATACGATATAATATGCTATTTCATAAAATGTTATCAAATAACATCAACTAGAAAGAGAGTCTATGCGTTTATTAATATAATATGTAATTAAAGAATGATCCTGTAAGAATTTAATATAAGCTCCGAATGAATTGCATGATCTATTTTCGATTTATTCCCATTCAATGAAACACGAAAATAAACATGCGGGTAGATTGTCAAGTTCGCGCTCAGTATATGGGGTGTTTGTCTATTTCTGAACTGCGGTAGTTATAGCTCCATTATTCCTTTTTTTCACGTCTACCAAACGTACAAACAGGTTCGTTGAACTACGGTGACAGAGAAAGATCTCGAGCTCAGAGGTGCACGCTCGATTGAATATAAATTATGTTAGGAGACTCAAAGGGTTTACGCTTATCTATTGATTGATTCATTTGAAAATTTCTTACCAATCCTGTGAGGTTGGGCGTTTCTGAATATTCAACTTCCTTCTTTTTTATTTTATTTTAACCTGTGACGTTTGTTTTGTAAAAAAACTTTACGAGCAATTTGTTATGATTATGTGCGCCTTTTGCAGATTTCTTGTTTAAAAACAGTATTTATCTAATTTATATAAATTCTTTAGCGGTAAATATTTTCAAAAAAGTAAAAGATCATGTTTTTGAGAGATAAAAATATAAATAAGCGTGGGTATCTTTCTTTTAAAAATACTAATCTCGGTAAACACCAAACGTAGCTTTTGTTAAATAAAAAAGATTTTATTAATTTTTAGTATTAATAATGGAGTAATGTTAATATTTTGAAAATAAGTAATACGAATTTACTAAATACCGAGTTCCTTAATTATTTTCGTATCTGTATTCTTGCGGTCAATTGTAGAAAAGCCCTCCGTGTCGTCTCCAATTCGTCTTGTCATCGAAATGTAATAAGTCCCTTCCGAAGGCGGATTGGAAAGCTATTTACAAAGCACGGGAAGAAAGGGGACCAGATAGAGAAAGCAAAATCGACTGGGAATAGCGCGGATCAAGTGACTTCCCGTTTATTACAACCTGAAAGTAGTTTCTATATTCGTATCAGATATAACGTTTCAGTGACCACCGATGAGCTTTATATGTTGTTTGTTTTAAGATTTTTATTTATAATACAACCGGTTATTTTAATCACGTTTGTCTTTGATGATATAAACATAGAGATCAAACATAGCTGCCACCAATTGGCATATTTTGGGTACGTTAGTAGTTTTTAAATTATTATTTTTGATGTATATCTTGCTATGATATAACGTAAAGCAACTTTTATCCTTTGTAAACTGATTATTAGTAATATGGCGTATTGTTGGAGGGTCGAGAGCCGATTTGACCGCCTGTTCTATTACAGATATGATTCAAAACTTAAACTATAGTCTATAGCCTCGACAATACTATTTTGATATAATAAAAAGAATAATTAGTATATCTTAATTTTCTTTAGCTTTGAAGTTTTAAAATTTAAAAGCTTATATTAAGTACTCTACTATCAACTGCCTTAATAAGAATCAGATTAATTATTATCAAGAATTACATGTTAATACGAGATGACCAAGTCAATAAAATTGGAATTTACTGGCATAAATTGCCCAATAACGAGCGTGCAATAAATTTATCACCAATGTAGTTTGGTCGTACACAGCAAGATGTTACCAACGGAAACTGTTTATGTTTCCTCCCTGGATGCGGTAACTGAACGTAAGTGTTACCAAACATTGCTCTGTTTCCTTGTCTTTAATCAAATAATTATTAGCTGATTATATAGATTTTTTGACGCTTTGGTTGAGCCTTATAATAGCCGTAATTTCATATTTAATTTCCTTATAATTTTAACGGCATTCTTATCACCAAAAACTGAAACAGGGTTGGCTAATTGTCTAATTTCAGTTTACAGTACAAATAACGCCGCATGAAATTTTGATCATATCGGTAGCCGCACAGTTTCACTCTTGTTTTGTTACACAACGATTAGAGAGGAAAATGAACTTTGTACCGCGACAATAGGAATTATGATATTGGTTTTTGTAAATTTGTACGCGTAAGGCGAGGGTGGCAATGTTTATTCACGCACAGCGATCGATCCGTGGAGCCTCCGCGTGAAAATTGCAACCCCTCGCCGAAGGCTTTCAGCTAACTTGATAGAATCGCTGGAAATGATACGTCTATTTTTTAGAATTCAACTTTAAAGTATGTAATGAAGTGTTTTGAAATATTTTTGCGTTAAATTGATCAAATACATATTGCTATATTTTAAAATGATGAAATATTTAATACCTACAAGCTACATACAAACCTTCTCAGATAATATTTTATATTATACCTCTATGTAGTTATTGAAGTATCAACAGCAGCAAAAATTTATTGGTTATAAAAATATTTTTGGTATCTTTATATATAGTATTTTTAATGATATTTTGCATTAATTGCCATCAAATACATATTTAAATAGGTAAATGGTAGGTGAAAAAGTGTCTCATATAAAAAAAAATACACGAACATATAAAACTTTAGTGATCACATAAATGGCATGGCAAGAAGATACATGGAGCAAAGACTATCAAAAACACATCGTACTACGATACCAGCCAGTTTCAAAGTACCAGAACCGTTCGAATTTTACAATAAAGCTACACCATTTGTACAAAGAACGCTATTATTTGTCGCCGACGAAAACTCGGGACCTAAACCCGCATCAGTGCCACAAAATGGAACCGAAAATGCCACGCATGTGCCAGAGATTCCGGAAGAAATACCTGGCACATCTAAACGGCTCGAGGAGGAAGACAAATCGCCGAAAAAGAGCTCATTTTTCTTTTCCCCTTCGAAAAGTTGTAAGATTCACGGGCGCAGTTTTTTCCGGCTTCAGACAAGCCCCAAGAAGTCGAAAGCGGAGGCGGGTGATGTAGCTCAGGGCAACCGCGGGGCGGGGCCGGCGGGGAACGCGGGGCTCATCAGCTATGCTCCTGGCTGGTCCCTCAAAGGTGAACATCTTATGAAATGGCAAGAGTCTGGAAAAACAACGATAGAGGTAACGTATGGCTTTGTTTTCTAAAATGTTACATAGATCACAAACAAACACGGTCTAACAATGATATAAATATAATTTATGAAGAACATAATATAAAGATTATATTTTATTCCAAGTAACTATAAAAATTATTAGATAATTCATTTAATTAAACATGGGACCATTTTAATATATAATTAGAGCACATCAGGCCTGTTTGTTTGCCAACCAGAGGTTGATATGTAAATTTTGCATGCAAATCTATGCGGAGGGGTTACAAGGGAAACTCGGTGGCTTTAAGAAGAAAATGAAAATTTCAATCTAAACTCGCCCTCAGGTGACTGAGCAATGAAAAGCTTTGTAAGTTTGCGTTCAAAAAAGCATATTTTTGTGATTATGTGCTTTAACCGCTTACTTTCGAATTTTTTTTAAATGGTTCTCCATTCACGACTATACTTTTTTGTAATAATTTCCGAATCACAAAACCTAATATGTTCCTTTATCTCTTTTTTTTGTGTATTAATAACATAAATATAGAGAATAGAAATGAACGTAAAAGTTTTTAATAACTTAAAAAGTATATATAAAGGCCAAGTTCGGTCGTTTTTATAAAAACCTTTAATCCATGTTCGGCAAAATAGAAGAGCGGTTTTTTCATTCGAATAAAATCTTTTCCGACATTTTCCTGCAATAACAATATCGAATTAGTCGTCTCGCTTCCCTCGACTTTTCGCTGTTATCTCGCTACACGGGAAACTAAACTTATAATACGATCACAAAGTAAACCGCTTTTAATACATTAGCTCATTGCTATTATTTTCACTGTAATAAAATGCGTCCTACTTATATTATAAATGCGAAAGTTTATGATAATGGATGTGTATGTGTGTGTTTGTTACTCTTTCACGCAAATACTACTGAACCGATTACAATAAAATTTAGCACAAATATAGAGGGTAACTTGGATTAACACATAGGATAGGTTTTATCCGAAAATCCCACGGGAACGGGAACTATGCTTTGAAAACGCGGGCGAAGCAGCGGGCGGAAACCTAGTTACAAATAAATAAGTAAATAACATATTATTTTAATTTCACTCTCATTAGTAACTCGACTACGGAAAGTGGTAGAAAAACTAATATTTATATAGAGTTGTCAGTCCCCATCTGATATACGAGTATCTTTTGTTTTCGTGACAGCGGACATATTATTTATTCACCCCATCGAGCAAATAATGTGGACATTTCTTATTTTTATACTCAGCTTATAGAGTGATAGATGTGTTATATGGATATTGAGTGTGAATTGAGATTTATTGTTTCTACTTAACAAAATATTTGCTTGCTAAATGTAATGGTATATTTAACAAAGCTGGATTGAAATTGTGATAAATTCAAATTAATAAATAGCGTGTGTGCCGAGCACACGTGTCAGAAGTGAAACTTCTTTTAGAGATAACAAAATCGTCGCCTTACTCCATGACGTGATGCTATTGCTATGACCTTAAAATTTTACTCTCAACGCGCCTAAAGAAGGTTCACTTAATATGTACGTACCTATGTATTTGCAGACGAAAGTAAAGTTGGGAAATAGTATTTTAAAATGTACATTGAATATTAAAGGTTATACTTTGTCCTTTGAAATGAATACCTCTTAATATTTAATTAAACCTCAATTCGTCAAAATAACGTGGGGCGTTTTGACAGATTTTCTGCAAGGGTGATATAATTATTATTGACATGTTCACTCAAACTCGAAGATCGTAATATGGCGAATGCTTCGGAAAGCGTCTTAGAAGGCTAATTATACAAAGGATGTAGTTAGGGTACGGAAGAAGGGGACGTCTGCAGGTCTGTTGCTGACGGAGGTTAACTATCAACGTAAATACATGTTTACTTTGGAGATGCTAAAGTCATAATATGCAGAATTAGCTCGTATTGCATAGTTTCTTGACACTGCTTTAGACTTTAGTTATGTGAATCAGTCAGATGTTGTCGGGTTGTGTCTTATGAAGTTATGAAAACAAAGATTAACCTACAACTGATATTTATAATATGTTATCTTTCCCAATCTATACTTACAAGTATATTATTTATTACGCAATACAGAAAAGAATGAATTTTCTCATGGCAATTCATTTAAGAAAACAAACGTAAAGTTGCGAATTTTCAAGTATATTGTATGAGAAACTGATCAAGGTTGACTATGTATGGGTTTTCAATACTACTTGTGTATTCAAAGACAAATTGCGAACAGAATAACAATGGGAACTATTCATTGATAGTAATAAAGTATACATCGTATTGCCATTATTTAATACTTATGACGGCCTCTTGAATATATTTAGTTGGTTAAAAATCTATTTCATTCAAGGTCGCATAATATTATCTAATATCTACTAAATAAAAATACACATAATTTTAGAACACATTAAAAATTACGCTAACGAGAGAACATTTATATGTAACAATAGGAAAGCATTTCGTATAAATTCAGATATGTGCAGAATTATAATAGTTGACACGATGAAATTAATCAGAAATCTACGCAACCATATCCGAACGAGTCCTCTATCTTAAATGAAACATGTAATCTATATTTAATAACAATATAATGTTCTCATACTAGGTCATATTGGAGCCTTGAAGTTATGGCAATCATGTTCCGATTACTGAACAAAAACAATTGAAATGTGGTTGGTGACGTCACACTCGAACGTGCGGTCATCGGACAGCAGTCAAGCTCGTATAAATTTCTGTTGGCATGTTAGGATTGTGGACAGGTGGGCTCTTTGCCCTCCCCAAAATTGCAGTGGAATGTGCACCGCAAGTGACCGTTTAGGGCGTGTTACACTAGCGTTTAAATATTAATACCTACTCGTAAAGTTAAAAATAACTTTTTTTTTTAATTTAGATTTCAGTTTTACTGTTCTATACGTCCGAAATTAAAATATCAGGTCTATTTCTAAATCTGTTAAATGTGACCTTATAAATTATAAACCACCATTTTCCGAGTGAAATCACCGGGTTTTCATTTAAAAAGCCATCCAGATTTGGCGTGTACTCGAGAGAATTAATAGATTTATGAATATTTTAATGTTAGATACATAAATATTTTTCTAATATTGGAACAAGCAATTTTAATCAGCGTTGTTTTAAATTTAAACCATACAAGTTCTCCAAACGCACTATTTGTTGTTTCTTTAATAATAGATCAGGTACATAGTTAATATTAAGTATCGGTATTAAAGCCGAAATATAAAATTAAGGTAAGTTTATTAGTGATAATATAAAACCGTGTGTTCACACCTTTACACAGCTCATTGTGAGGCAGGAACGCGAACATCTTTTGTACACGTACTGAATTAATTCGCGGTATCAAGTCCACGTTAATTTTTATCGGACCGTGCTGACAAGGGAAACCCGTGCGTTTGTACAATTATAGAAAACCTTTATAATTGTTTTATACTCTATATTCGAGACACGTCCTGCTGTTGTTATTGATAAATTACTTACTGGAGCTTAGGTCAGTTCGATACAAAAATACGAATGTGGCATTCCCATAATATATTTATGGATTAAGGTGACAACGTTCAGTAGGTTACAGTTGATCCATTATTATACTATGTATTTTATATACAGAAATTCTTTGAAAGCTTTGATATGACACAATCTTGATAAAATAATGTAATTTTTGAATGATCATAAATGAAGAAGAATTTCTCGCGTTTTCAAGTTTTCTTTATAAATATGATAAATATTAAAACGGACGATAATACAGGAACATATTTGATACATTTATCTGTTTTAAATATATGTTGGAGCTATTATGTTAAAACTATCTTTTAGTCAAACAATTTACGAGGGGAACTTGCGTTTCCCCTGTTGTTTTTACATTATCATGAACAATACAAATGCGAAAAACCTTTTTATTTTTTCATTGTTGTGATTCATATTCGAGGTAAGTAGAGAAATGAATTCCCTCACTTGCTTATGGTATATGAATTATCATAATCATTTTCACTACATTATTATAATAGACGACGGCGCCTAGACATTGGTTTATACAACACTTTGTTTAAATAGAAACCTTAGAATGCTACTTACGTACAAATTGGCTATTAGCGATAGATTCACTATAAATCAGAGAATTGTCAATGAAGTCGTGTACTCTCACGTCTCGTGATGTTACACCAGTCCATTCTTCAAATCGCGTGAATGGGATTTTAATGCAACGTCCAATGAATATAAAGTACGGCCACTCATGAGCCGCAGATTGTCACGTTGTAATTAGCATCTAACATATGGTGATACAGTCTTAGACCGCGTGTTCGTTTGTTGAGAATGCACTGAAACATCTATAGTGAGATAACATAGAGAATACTTTTTTGACTACAAAAAAATGTATAAAAAACAATGTTACAGCATTCTTATCTTAATTGTTAATAAGAATGTCACTGACTTTATTTGATGTGGTATTTAAGGTTATTGGCACGTAAATACTAAATTAACAATTGAGATTAGTATAAAGGTCATTACAGGAACTCAAGCGGTGGACAAGTATACATGGCGAAATATTTGATGCTAAATATTGTATCGGGTTTCAGAATACAGTACGGTCCAGTAACCTGACATGTCAATTAAGAAATGTCGACCGTCGTCTGTGTTCATTTAGATTTATTTCAGCTGCTAATAAAATTATAAATGTGATACATTAAGCCGGGTATGCGGTCAAAAATGATCTAATGTACATATTATTTACGCTAACAATATACCTACATAATAATAAACGGATATACTCACTACCTATAAGTATATTATTATTGTCATATAAATTGCAATAGGAATATTATATCTTGGGAAAACATTCTCACAGATGCATCTGGGTGTTCAATTGGATTGAGCTTTATGGCACTAATAAAATTTAATATCTTGCAGATAGCTGGTGCAATGGACATTCGGCTAGATAATTAATAAATAAAATAATTTATACAAAATTATTATGATGATCATAATTTAATTGTGAATTATTATACTACACTACTACATAACACCATTAAATCTATTTCGTTTTCTTATATTAATTCTGATTAATTTTCCAGGAATATAGCTGATTCAATAAATCTCTTACAACATTTTATGAAGAGAAATTTTTTTACATGCGCGTTAGCTCATCCTTGATTTATTCTGCGAGCTTGATTGAAAATTCACTAATTACTCCATATGCGAGGCAAGCTACGTAAATGTGACTTTATGATATTTGTTAGCATTCCCAGCACGCTTCATTAACGGTTCATTACATTTTGCGTCGTTTAATTGGCTTACCGTTGCGTGTCGTGCTTGGAATCAAAACCGAAATCAATTAAGATTTGCGTCGATGATACAACAATGATTTATTTTGAGTCTCCATGTGATAGGCAAAATTTTACCAAACCGTTTATCACGATCAAGGAAAATTTTACAATTCATTTCATCAACGTCTTGGGTAAGTTTTGTAAAAGACTGGATGGATAAAGAAGATAGAGTAAACCAGGCTGAAGACGAAAAAACATTGCAGATAATTTTACATTGTACATCTATACGAAAGTATAAGAAAACATGATAAGTTCAGAATAACCATTAGTACATTTATCGCGTTGTGTTATTTATTTGCAACAAAAAATTAATTCTCAATTTCCTTTACCTAACGACTTTCGTTTTGCAATGTTCACACCCTTGTATCATAAATCTATGATTTGTTTCAAATTACTGCGGTACGTAGGTTTCCCGCCTCATCCATTCGAGGGCTTAATTGTTTTGAGCACACTATATTATTTTGATTTATGGCTTGTTGATTGTTGCAACTCGATTACGTAGGGTCTTTGTTAAGCCTTAAATTGAATGAAATGAAAAATAAATTAAATCTGTCGTTCTAAAGTGGAGCGACGCGCCTTCAAAGAATACGTTCGGTCGCATTGTGTGTATTGACAATAGAGCCAATAAAAATCGAATACTAATCGAATTACGAATGTTTATCAGATTGTGTTTATTTGTGTTATTCTGCTAGTTGTTATGTATGTTTATAACAAAATAATTTTATAAAATATGCACTATATATGTATTTTACAAGCGAAAATATGCATTTCCTCCTCAAAGCTTACAATACAATAAGTACAATACACCTAGCCAATCAAGTAATAATCACACAAACTTCTCCCACGAGCTAATCGATATTGTCTGCGACTATTTGTTTGCCAAATTGTTACCATTTGTGTTGGTCAAGTTAAACTACCGTAAAATGTATGACTAACGAACGGGTTATAAAAATTGTTTTACAAATATAAAGTAGTGTTTGTTTTCAATAGAGTAAATGTTTTGATGTATAGTTTAGACTATTTTCTGAAACGACGCGGCCTCATTACTCTCTATGCTGTAGATAACACGTACTAAGTATAATTTAGTCGCTAGGAAAACCGTGAGTCAGTGAGTGAGTCACAATCCCGATCTTCATCTGCCCGGTAAATCGAACCTGGCCGAAATGTCTGCCAGACAGCATGAATAACCAGCGTGAAAACTCAAGTAATAAAATAACAACTGATTTTTGGTCGTCGCATGAAATTTATGAACGAATAAATATGGATATTTGAAGTTTGTTTCATGTCGTTTTAAGAATATTTAAAGCCATTCAATTTGCATTGCACAATAACTTAAATATGGCCATTCTGTAAAAGTCTCAATTGTACGAATACTCGCTTGGTTTCTTGGTAAAAGAGACGTTTATGGATGTCAAACAAATCTAAAAATAACATCTATTTACTTGGTGTTGAGAAATATCATCCATTGTTTGTGTACACTTTAATATCACTTTTAAAACATTTATTAGTTCATTATATTATGTCACAATAATTTCAGTTAAACAATATTCGAAATCACGTTCGAACTTTCAAGCAATACATCCATTGATATCAAACAAATATAAATAAACTAGCGGTCCGCCCCGGCTTCGCCCGTGGTACCTACATATGAAAAATAGATGTTGGCCGATTCTCAGACTTACCCGATATGCACAGAAAATTTCATGAGAATCGGTCCACCCGTTTCGGAGGAGTATGCAGACTAACATTGTGACACGAGAATTTTATATATAAGATATTGCAATAAAACCAGTTACATCTGTGTGGTGCAACGCACTTCATTCGCAAGCTACCGACATTAGGGATAATAAAAATCTTAAATTCATCAATAAAAGATGGGCGCACCGTTTAATGTAATGGTCATTTATAAATATAAATTCCTAGTTTAGAATTATTGTTGGCGGGAAGAAATAAATCGTTCAAAAATCTTAATCGTTGTATTCTAATAGATAACTTGATGTTTTAAAGAGCTTATATGATTCTTTTAAAGAAAAAATAAATAAGCTTATATTGAATTCATTGATAAATGTGAATAATTGAATTGTAAATACTATGTTTAGATGATGACATACTTTTATAGTGCAGTTAAACTGCGATTATGAAACGCCTGTAAAAATAACGTCAGGTTAATATCACTATCACCTGCGTTCGGAAACGGAATTGGGAAATTAGGACAAACATATTATTACGATTTAAGATCATCAGGGATGGGTCTTCATTTTATTTGATGTTTTAATTTTTTATAATATTTTCAAACCTGTAGGCTGTAATAAGGCAATAGCAGTATTTTGTATTCACAAACCATAAATGTAGAGTCAATACATTAAATATTATAACCACTTGTTAAAGATAGCTAAATTTGATCAATATTAAAAGTAGGTTATAGAGGTCTTCTACATCTGGAGTTTTATACACATTTATAATATTTAATCGTTCTTAAAAAGGAAAGATTTAGATACTATCTTTCTATCACAACAGATGCAACGGATGAAAAAGTGATATTTTTATTCATAGACTCTGTCACCCAAACGTGTAGTCACGCTTCCCTTTATCCCGCTCACAAAAGATCTAAATACGTCGGTAGGTCAAGTGTCCGGACGTGAGGCTCGGTGCAACAAAGCCTTTTTTGTTGATAAATCTTGTGACATGCAGAGGTGTGGGGTGACACGATGAATCTCCGCGTGATGATGCTTTAGAAACAGGATAGGGATGTTAATTTAGCCATAATAATGTCAAAATAATAAAGTCACTTTTGAAAATCAGTGTAGGTAATTTGCCAACGTTTTTTAACTTTTACAATTTCACTGTTTCAAATCTTACTTGCATAAGCGTTTGACCTTGTGATTATGATGAAGCGTGCTAATTTTTATGTTTGTGTATACATTTTCAGTATTAGCTGAAACTTATACGTATATTAGCCACCTGTTTGAACAGCTTTTGAAGCTTTCGGGATTCTGTTAGTCACAAGAGCGCACGCGCAGGGGCTGCGCGTATTCGTCGCGCGTGTCGGTTATATTTACCGAATGTCGATTCTATACGAAACTTAGTTCTGTGCTGGTAGAGTGTTTAATATGTAAATATTTTTGAAACGTATAATACAATTCTGGGCAACGTAAAGTTACTAACATTTAAAATAGACAGGATAAATAGCAGAAAATTCGTTTTTACTGTTTGTAATTTAATTGTGAAAAGTGCACTAATTCTAAGAAATATTTTCTCCTATTAAGAAAATACTGCTATTACTATACTACTGTATATGGAATTTTTACCTCATTATTTAGTAATAAATCCTCTCCATACGAGGAAATACAGCGTGCAACGAGTTTTGTTAATGCACCGTAATTTCCGATCGTATGTAGAGAATAAATCAACTTTAACAAAGGTAAATTTAAATTAGCGTGCAAATAAAAAGTATCTTATGGTTTGTGAATTGGCGATTCAAATCAGATGTTCGCAAAGGTCTCTGATAATAAATAACTAACGGTAGGTTGCGAGTGAGCTTCGACGATTTATTGTAACAAGCACAACTGCGCAAATGTATTACAATACATACTGACAGGATTTATTAAGAACACGTGTCTAATTATACTTTTAATTAAAAAATAAACTTGGACGGATTCGCGGATGCAGATTTCATTCCTATCAATTATAATTTGCAAGTCTCGGCGCGTATAAAAAAAAAAAAACATTTGAACAAGAAAAGTGTATTCTTACTTTATTTATCTTCTAAATTAAGATAATAAATATTACTCACATCATAAAACAATTGACGTTTTACATCTATGATGTACACATTCAGAAATTGATCAAGCAGAAATTGATAATTATCCAATTCCAGCCAAATTTTGGAAAAGAAATTGGCTTGGAATAGTTACTAAACTAAACGCTAAGTGGATTGGTAAAAGTCAACAATTTTAACCTCAGGAAAGTGTACCTCCATATGATTAAAGATTTGTATTGCAAAATCGTGAAGGGAACAGACATTGTCTACTGGAAACAGAATCAAAGCAAGACGATGTTGACAAATGTGCCGCGGCGTCCGTCCATACAGTTACCTACTTCGGTACTATTTATAAATTCAACGGAAATGTTTAAATACTCCGCCAAAGATGATTGCATTGACGATTAGTGGCTTTTGTAAATATTCTTCGATTCGGAAACGTGTAATATGAGGATTCTGAAAAAGTTATATTTACACTAATATATTCTTAATCGTTCTCTTCTTTGTCTTCTTGAGTTGCAACTCCTGTTACCACTTAGATGGTTTCTGCCAGTGTCAAATTTTGAACAAATAATCAGAGATTTTTTGTTATTTTATAAGACATATTTCACGACGTTATGTATTGATTTTATTATAGTACTAAATATAAACGCTGTGCGTTGCATGCATGCATGCTTATAAAAAACAGTTTTCAATAATATTCGTCATTTTTTGACGTATTTGTGTATTGTGTGGAGCATTAGGTCATGTAAACTTTGAGCTTTCATGTAAGCTCCATTTCGAAGTAAACTGTTAATTTGAAAACAAAACAAACGAAATTGTTATTTTTCAATTATGTTCGGGGTTGTCTAATATTTTACACCACTTATAACTATTACCTTTGATAGAGCATATTTTTTTTATTAATTAATTTAATCATGCTTTATAGCTCTCGATAAATTACAAATTAAAATAAGTCTCCTTAACGTAGGATACATTGGAACAAACAGTCGTTTTATCGCTATATAGCGATTTAATTCAGTAATAAAATATTTCCTACACATATTATCAAAGTGAGATCCAAAGAAAACGGTGGCAAGTTTAAGGTCGTGACACAAGTACAATAAAAATGTCACAACTCCTTATACGCATCTAATAATCACGTTTTCGTGCTTTGTTTTATTGTTGGGAAAATGGTAGTTTTACGATTATGTCACAAGTTCGTTGCTCCGGCGCACCTTCCGCGCTTATAAATACTCTGTGTCGAACATTTGACAGGCGTAAACAAACACGCCGGATCGGATGCGGACGGCTATAGCACACTTTTAATGAGCTTTACGACTTATTACGCCACAGTTGCCAATATAGGTTAGCTTTAAATGCCCGATGCCGTGGCCTCCTTTTTAAAGTCGCAGGAAATATTTCACATTGTTTGAAATTGTTATAGAACAATAAGAAGCCATAGAGACGCAAATTGATTGTTCTTTCTTAACTATCAAATCTCTATAGTTCTCTTTATGTTGTTGTATTTGAAACTATTTACTGTACTCGTGTCTAATTTCTATTATATTATAATAAAGTTACAAAGAAACTGAAAATTGACGCGTGAGTAGTCTTTCATCATACACAGATTTTGTCTCTTTGCCAACACTGAGAGGTTTAAGACGTCTAAACGATACAGTTCAAAGAGGTGCTAGAGACGGTTTACGTCCTATTCCACATCATCTATTTGGTTTAGTCGTTTTTAGTTCATTATGCTTAAGGTTCATTAATATGTTCCTGTTTAAAAAACACAATATAGTTAAAAATGCTTTTTTATTTGAACTTTTAAATTCAAGAAAATATACAAGATTTAATAAAATCCAGTCCGCATTCAGTTAGTTCCAGTAATTGTAGAAAATAAGGCGAAACTCACTCACCCCTTTTAAAAAACAAAACGCCTCATTGTTAAGTATAATTAGGCATTGTAGTAGTAAATTGCGTAAACAAGGCACGACTATAAATAATAGCTAGGTGTTGCACTCAATGTGTAGCCCACGCGCTACAGAAACCCATAATTACTATAGGGTTATCATCACGTAGAGTTCAATCGTGGGAGAGAATATTGTAAAGAAAATTAATTTATATACTGAAACTATAAATATTCTGTTTTTCTACATTTTTAACAAAAATATTGCCCTCAATAAAATCACGGAACATAATTTCACAACAATTAAACGTTTTATTAATGTTGGAACTTTTACAACTCAGCTCTTATTCTTGAATATTTTATTATTCCGTGTAGGCGTTTATCTCTAAACTCGTGGTGTAATTAAATCAACAAATAAATATGAGATATACATTCCGCCCACTAAACGGTACTTAGTCATTGTTCTAACTTGTTCGTACTTTCATTTCAATAGATCCTATGGCGCCTACACTTCTCTGTAGTTATGCAGATTAAATAATAACTACAGCGCTAGATAGACTGATGCTTTGTTTGAAACACGGTTAACGTTTATTAAGGATTTTAATAAAGGTTTGTGGTCTCCTATGTAACTTATTAAAGCTCATAAGTCTCCATGAGTCGTGCCCGACAAAGGAGATTACCTCCACTTTATGCTGTGGTTATTC
Source organism: Colias nastes (assembly GCA_907164665.1). Classification (NCBI taxonomy): domain Eukaryota; kingdom Metazoa; phylum Arthropoda; class Insecta; order Lepidoptera; family Pieridae; genus Colias; species Colias nastes. The sequence goes on along the minus strand of CAJQZM010012270.1, from coordinate 17,895 downwards.
CATATCATGATGTGACGCAGTCTCGCACGACGTGGGTGTAGGCGCCATCCACTAGAGTAAATATTCCCAGAAAAGTTTATCTCACTACAGACTTATCCATTCATTCATGGACCATGACGCATACTTGGAATACATTGCTGAAACTTGTTGATCATATTATGAGTAAATTCTTGCGGCTCAAATGAAAATGGTCTCTAGAAACTTGTTCCATTGGTAAGGAAAACTGAGGCCGATTATTCGGTATAGATAGTTTAAACAGGATGAGTTATGACTAAAATTACATGTTTGATAATTAAATGTTGCTCAGAATATAATTGAAAGATATTTCGCAGTATATGAACAAGTAATTTATTAGCCGAGTGATTTTGAGATGTAGTTATTGTAGTGAAAAAATGATACCGACGTGTATCCGAGCTCCCAGATCAATTCAAGGCTCCACTGATGATGTCACGCGGCAGACGCGCTCAATTGTACAGGTATTTTTTACAATTATATTAGAATATAAATTTTATAATGTACTAACACCCCAGTCCTCACCCTCTCTTCGAGTTCTTATACTGATAATGTACGGATAATATACAGTTAATATATAAATGAAACCTCTATCGATAATAACGCTGTGGACGTGGGTGTTTGCTAAAGAGTTGAGTTTTTTCTGCAACGAACTTTAATCAAATTAAATGTATGCTTTTGTTTTTGTAGTTTTTAACAGACTGAATAATAAAGAAGACTAATCAATGACATATCATGTTTTGTGTAGTTTTATCGAAGAGAAAAATATTGTTAAAATTAGCTTCGTTGAAAACTTATTACAGCCAGCGTGTTATCATAGAGCGAAAGGTGGTTTACCGTACAAACTATCACCCATTAATTATAAATAGCAAATTAAATTGTACACAGCACAGTGATACTACGTTGGACGCACAGGTTGGACGTTAGCCAAAATTATTTCAAGTTGTACGAGTAGGTGCGTCGAGTTTACGTTTGACTTTACAGAGAAACAGAGATATAATTTTTTAATTGCCCCTAAATGAGGTCAGGTTGTATATTTGATGTGTTTTAAGAAATATAGTTATCCGTTTAAACCTGAGATTTACAGCCGGTTAAGCAATATAGAGTTTAAGTTTTTTAAACAGGTTATTTTTAAATTCAGGGGACATTATTTTGAAATACCACTCGTTTGTTGATTAAATTTCATGCAGACATGGCTTATCATTGTTGATGCAGACAGTCAATAGACTACATTTGTTTTAACATAGTACAATAGTTCACATTGCTATTGAACGCTAGTCGCTAATACAGTTCATAGTATTGAGTCAAACCGACCATTCGTTCTGCGATATTAAAAGCAGTGCGACCTCATTTTGCTTCCTGGCTATGTTTCGGGTACGTGCGTTTTCCCTGTGATTATTACCTATTTCGAAATACGCAAAAACATAATATGCCTATTGTACATTATTCTTCATTTCACTTACTACAAATGAAATAGCAAAAAGTAAACTCATTGAATGGTAAAATTGCTCCTACTTGGTGATAATAAGGATGAATCTTTGTGAAGGCGTTAGATCAGTTAGCCAGATGATCTTTGTCCCTAACCGTCTCGACTTTAAGTAAATGGCATACAATTTACGACCAGCCGTTTACGATGAATGGTGTAACACAATACGGTTTCAAAATAGATTCGTGTATCTATGAACTAAATTACGAGATAATCTTTTTTGTTTATGTGAGGGACGGTAATGAGTAGAAATTATGACACTCTGTAAATACATAAAGTTAATATTCTTTAATCATTAATTGCAGAGTAAACAAAATTCATGTTTAATTTATTCATAATCATAATATTAGCATACAATATTAATTTTTGCTGATGTTTTTTCTAATTGGGAACAAGAAACACAATCGTATACATATTTTTTTATTAATAATTTATAATTTGCAAAGAATAACAATATTTTATATACCTACCTACGCTATTAGTTGCGACTTGCGAGCACGTGTATTGTTCAAGTTGAAATCTGGTCTAATCAGGGGTCAAAGACATACAAATGACTTCATTCCCTGAGCTCTCCTTGTAATCTAGACTGACCCAATTGTTTTATTATATAAATTAGATTTTAATTTCGCTGTCCATTCCAATTATTATAAATTGAAGGCTACTTCTTGCTTTGATTTGTTGGTAGCGTCTAAATTTATGAGTAGGTATGCTTTGTAATAAGCCAAGTACCTACATAGGTAGGTATTATTGTTAGGTCATCAACTTTGAGTATTTTAATTAGTAGTATCATAATGCAATTAAGTATGATACAAATTGAAGTTCCGAGATATTAAATGTAATATTAAACTCGTACTCGTACAATGTGTGGCTTTAAAATGTTATGGGTGCAGAATCTGATTCGGCCAGATACATATATTGTTTTATTTTAATTACGTTAAAGAAACACGACATTGTTTTTACTACAATGTAGGCTTAAAAATTTAATTCAGTGGAAGGTAAATGTAAACAATTGGAGTAACTTCCGTACAGTCGCGCCTGCTTGGGGAATACGAGGCACAATGAGAGCTCAAGTTGATTTGTTTATTTTGATCGGAACCCGTTACCCGCTTCAGCGAGGAATTAACGTATATTAGGTATATTGTTGACGAAAATTACATTGCCTGTGCAAATATTACAGCTCGTTTGGATTTCCAATTGCTTTTCCTTGCAAATTATAAGAGGTAAATAGGTGGGCGACGATTATCTTCAGTGTTTTCTTCTGATTGGTATTCAGCAAGTATTAAAGATTTAAAAATATAATAATTTTTAACTTTATCCTATTTATACGTATCGAACACGATACGGTGAATGTTGACGAAGACCGCAGACGTTAAAAAGTTTTTAATTACCTACAGGATTTTCAAACATAAAATTAAAAAGTTGATTGCAATTATTTATGTACATAAATAAGTCGTCAATCAATCTTTATTTGGTTGCTTGTTTATGATCTGTTTTTATTTTAGTTTTACTACTTATTGTAATAGGTATGTTATTTGATGATCTCGTAACTTTAGCAGGGACATATTTGGTATTTAAATTTTTTACAAATAAATTAAGCTCTATATTATGATTTTTATAGGCATTTATAACAAACTTTCCAGCGATACCTTCCTAGTTTGCCATTATACTAGAAATAAAGGTTTCTTTGCCCCTATATTACTAAGCCACAGCTGTGTAAAAGCCTTTCGCAATAACGCGATATGAGACTACGGACATTAGCACTCGCCTTCCAATAAATATGAGCGGTTGACACGTTGTTCTATGGATCCTATCATATTTATAAAAATATGTATTTCTGAATGTAAAAAAGGTAAAATTTTGAATATTTTAGATGTTTAACATGGTATGTATAAAGGCAAGTGCAGTAAGGTACATTTGCAAATATGCAACATCAAGTCTTTGTCAAAATGTGTATTTTTGTATGTCTCAATTTTTTAATCAATAAAGTTTATATTATTTAGCTCGTTGTGTCTAATTTTTTAATCTATTTTAATAGTTTGACCGTTATTTTTTTAAATATACCACCTACATTCAATTTTCAAACCGGATTCATAACTAAGCTGATAATAAAAATTGAAATAAACTAAATCATGGGAGATAAATTACTACAATACATGATTTTATTTTATTACTTGTATTTTAGTTGAAATAAATTTATCTCTCAATAATTTGTCCATCAAACATAAAATATATCATTTAATTTAAATAAAATAATAAATGCGAACAATTTAAAACTTGATTGATTTGAATGGACTATAACGGAAACAAGTTTTAAGAAACGTGAACTCATTTAATTATTTTTAAAATTATTAGACTAACGTTTATTGTAAAATAGTCAAGTTTCAATATTGAAGGTTATTTAATCAAAATAGCTTCAATCTATCGATACTCGTAAATTCGCTTGGTAATAACACAGTAGGTATATTGTGGTAATAATGCCTATATAACGAGTTCGTAAATCTATACATATAATAAATCTGTAGAAGGGTCAATTCTGTACATTGAAAATATTGAAAAAATAAATAGCAGGGGGTGTTACTGGATCGATACCAAACCCAAATATGTGATTAAAAAAATTTTTGTCTGTCTGTCTGTCTGTCTGTCTGTCTGTATGTGAAGACATCACGTGAAAACGAACGGTTCGATTTCGATGAAACTTGGTATAATTATACCTTATTATCCTGGGCGTAAAATAGGATACTTTTTATCCTGGAAAAATACGCAGAAAAAAATTAATCTTAATTTTTTTTATCCATAGACGTTGTTCTGTAGAACCGCGAACACACGTTGCGTATTATTATAGGCCTAGCCGTATTTGGGTTCAATAGATATTTATAAGATGTCATTGTCAGAGTTACTCAAAATGGAGAAATAAACCATCCACGCGAAGACCGACATCCGCGCGGACGGAGTCGCGGGCGGAAGCTAGTGTTGTAATAAGCGTAATAAACCTAACGGAATTTATATTTCAATTGAATTAGGAGTAATTAGGACTCTAAACTGCAATATTAAAGAGATGAGTGAAATACTTCAGTCCTGCGACCTGGCCGGCGTCAAAGTATCGCGTCTCCACCACTTGCCCTCATTCTCTCGCAAATTGACGCAAATATGACTTAATCCTTTTAAGAACTCACTTTACTACGCCGCACTTACATAGTGAACTCACACTTATAATACAAATCATTTTCACTTCCCATCTATACACCCTATATATCCCAGAAACATGCGATTGATTTGTGTGTAGTTTGGCAAATTAACAATGAAATAAGCCTTTAACTACTGTTTATTGATCATTTAATAAGCTCTCTCTCTACTTCATCTTTAATAGAAATAGATATGCAAAAAAAAAACAATAATTTGAGAAAGTGATGCATTTTATAAGACGAAGACATAAATGCATGTCGTAAACTTAATATACACATTGTCGATCAAACGGCTATCAAAAACTTATCTCAACTTCTGTGTGCGTCAGACCCGAAGTACTAAAATTTTAGTGCCCTCATAGCTTAGTCATGATATCTTCTTTACAACAAAGGCGAACAATGTTAGCATTGTCCAGCTCGAAACTTTAAAGTTTAAACTGTGGATTTATTTTTTTAGTTTCATTTTCATTACAAATATGGGTGTTTTTCTTAAATCCCAATGCTAGGCCAAGTGGAAAATGTTAATTTTAGAACGTTAACAATTTTTAACTACCTATCTACATCTACATCGTCAAACTTTCAAAATACAGTATTATTCTATGAACATTGTCTTGTTCCCAGATTTACACAGACTGGGCGAACCATTACCTAGAGCGAGCGCGGTCGCGGCGCCGGGCCGGCACCTCTGGGGGCGGCTTGGCTCGCGACTGTGCTGACGGCCTGCTGCTTGCTGATGTGCTGGAAGGAGTCACCGGCCAGAAGGTGCCGAGAGCACACCGCAAACCGCGGAACCCGCAACAAATGGTAAGATATCTTGTTCTATTTTCGTCATAGAATACGTATTGGCAATCAACTCATTCCTGTATTGTTAATTAGCCAATCAGCTTTATTGTCTTAATGAACATTCAGTCTATGATGAGACCATTTAAACAGATATGGCTATAGTTTCTTCACTTATATCTATCTAAATGTTAGAACATGTGCATGGTGTAAAATATAATCTATCTTCAAATGTGAAGTTGTAAAACTTCACATAAGATACGTAAATATGAGGCAATCAAATTAATAAAATAACTATTAAAAACTTTTTATTACTATTGAATTATTGATATCAACAATTGAATAATAATCAACAATTATAAAATTCTCGCCGTTTCCGGTTATCATGACGCTAATAACGGGAAATAATTACTCCATTGATCTATTATATATTATCACACTATATTTAAGCGTATTTTGCCTGACTCAAGCAATAATAAAATCAATTTACACGGAATCTGTAATAGGATTAAATATATTTACAAGTTATTTTGAAATAAATACCACATTATTTGTCATTCCAAACAGTCGTTACTACTTCACTGAATTAGGTATTATAGAACTGAGAACATTCCAACTTGGGTAATATTATTAATCTTCCACACGTCAAAATAAAACTCTTAAAAATATCCGGTGTTATTGTTTATTATTGCTTCGCGATCAAAAATGAAAGCGACGCAGCGATATTTTGTTAGCTCGAAATAGCTATCGACTCACAAATCACTCAGGTACCATACGGAGCCTGCCTTATATGAGTATAGGTGTCAACAAAGGTGCTGACGTCACGATGAAATGTGTTCATACTGATTTCATTCTTAGGGCAATGAAATACGGGGCATATTTGTACGAAATCAAACAGGTGTGGATACGTTTATGGGATAGGTAGCCCACAAACCCAAATCTCATAGCGTAAAACGCTTTGGCTTCCGGCATGCGTAGTAAGAAAGTGCTGATAGCCTGATAAGATTTATTGGTACTCACTTGAAACTGATAATAATATACAATAATTGTCTGTAATGTTCCTTTGGAATTATTGAGTAATGTATGTAACGGTTGTTAATGTCCAAGGAGAGCGTAAATATAGAATATTTAATCTAAGAAGGTACCTATACTAACTCAAATAGTTTTTGATCAGAGTATTCATAATTTTCAAAGATGATGTGATAAAGATTGGAAATTACCTAGTTATAAAATTACCAAATATAGGTAGGTGTGAAATCTCAAAACTGTTGAAACCTTTCACATTTTATTAATATACAACTAAATGTTTTAGCACACCTTTAGAAGACGTATGTTATTTTTTAAAATATATACAATCATGCAGCTTATAACCTTTAAAGAAATTTATGAGTATGTGTTACATTCCTACGGTTTGTTTGTATTCAGCTCAATCGGAAGTTAAGTATTGTTCGAGCATGTGTTGAACGAAACATGGTGTTTTGTAAGCTATTTCCCATGCTACAGGTCAAAGGCACTTAATTATAACAATATATTAAATTGATTAATATTTCATGTTTACTGTGACAAGACAATTTGAGCAATCAATTACTTATAAAGCATAACATACTTAGTTGTCTTTATGATTGTATACTAACTAGACGTTAGACTATTATAGTTGATTGCTATTTATATTAGGTATAAAATAGATTTAACAATGTAATTGTTAATGTATGTATCCAAAAATGTACGCTTAGTACAAGTAAAAATTGCTTATTTTTAAATTTTATAAGAACCAGTTTCAGCAAATGTAGTAACATAGGTGACAATGTAAATTACTTTAAAATTACATTTCGTGTCTATAGAATTTAATGTTAACACATCTATGTTATTTTATATGTAGGTACTCTACCATGACTCTACAAATATATTTTTAATTCAATTTAGTTAAATCATAATATTGTATCAAATATGAATTCCAACAGTTAATTATAATTATTTAATGTATTGTGATTCCTACAAATATCTTTAGTATCACAGAAAAAAAAACTTTTAAACATTTGAAGCAGTTTTTTGCGAAGCATCCGTGATCCATTGCTAGAGAATGACGGACTGACAAACAAACTTATTGTTTGCTTGTCTAGCTTCAGTATTGCCACATGATTTATTACTGTGAGGTAAAAGGTTAAAAGAAAAAAGTATTGACAATTAACTTTTTGAAAAGAAAACAGTTTTAAAACGTCCATAATGCGTTTCAATTTATTAGTTATTGGATTGGAAATAGTTAATAGTGTTCTTAATTTATATTTAAAGTTTATTGCTGTGTGATAGTCGATGTTTTTAGAATAAAATCCAATCTTATAAAAACGTTACTTTGCGCCGCGGCCGGCCTGTTTTCCGTAGCCATTTAAGCAGACACAATCGGTACTGTCAGTACCAAAATCCGTAATGTTCTAGAAGGAAAAATAAAAATAAGAGTTTAATGGAAAAGGTATTGAAATTTTGTAAGTGCACTAGATCTTTATACTCTCTGTGTTGTATCGAAAAAAAATCAAGATGAAAAAAAGCTGAATGGTATGTTGACTGAAATTGGTAAACTTTAGGGGTTTCTGCTTATATGTACCTATGTCTAATAATTTAATCATCAAAAAGCTATTGTGCTTTAGATCCTTTGGGAATGCATTTTACTCTCATATTGGCAGTTGGCAATCTTATTGCATTTAAATACGATATGAAATATGAATAGGACTAACGTCAAACTAATATCTTACGAACATAAATTAAACAGCATGGGAATTAAGGATTTCTCAATCTAGGATGGATATTAATATATGTATTATACCTAACTTATAATTTCATTTGCTATTAAAACTTTTTGGCAAAGTCATAGTTAATTATCATAATATCTTGCTACTCCATAGGACATAGAGCAGTAAGTCTTTATTAAAATAAATTTAATTACAAATATAATCGCTTTCTTGAGAGAAAGCCGTATTTAATTTACATCAAACGGTACAAAAACCTCTTATTAATACAATCGATTGTCGGCGACAAACCCGAAATAGTTTAATGTTATTAGTCAAATAAAATTGTACTTAGATGTTGAAAATATTTTAAGATAAATACCCACATGATAAGTTATTTAAAAACAATGACGAATAGAAATTTACTACCGTTATGTAAATAAAAACAGTCCTAAATATGAAGAGAGAATAGCAATTTGAGATAGTTAGCAGATTTCACTTCGTTTCCAAATATTTATTTAATCCTATGTAAACCAAAATCCGCTATGATTTTGGTTTTGATACGATTCATTCGATTTAAATTGAAAATTGTGCTTTTTTATAATAAACGATTTTTATGCATTTTGATTCAAAACTTGTATTAATCAATATCGATTTTTATTATTTTTTAATTAGTTATTGTGCTATTATTATCCATGTCATTGCGTATAAAATTAAGTATTTTTTTTTAATTAAATGCATACAGAACGACACTTTCCAAGTTTTGGCATGCATCTTAAAATTAATAAGGAGTGAAAATTTCGTGTGTTGCACATCATTCAGCAAATTTATTTTTTACGCTTATCACACCAACGAAGCAAATTATAAATCTTAACGGCCAATTAAGAAATAATACAACTAAAATTAAACGGCTTCTTCGCTTAAGTGGTGTCGTTCTCAAGTGTTAATTACCCGATTACTCGGTACGTAATGCATCTTTCGATTTCATTTCTTTAAAGCTCGTGAAACGTGAGCTCATTCGCGCGTTTGCCTTGTCGAGTGGCGGCTGCGTCGGAACCCGCAACCCGCGACCGCAACGTACCATTGTCCGAACTTTGAATTATCGACATGTTTAACTCGATTAAATTGAAACGATCTTGATAACTCACGGTTTCTTTTCAATGAATGTGATTGTATTGTGTTCTAATTGTGCTTTAAAGTTTGTGGCCTTTACTGTTTGAGTGCGAATTTGTTGAGTTTTTAAGGATAAAGTTACATGAACAGGTTTGTTTTATTTTACGCTTCGTAGTATAATTTAGTGATCGAATTACATTTTGAAACTGATATCTTATCAATTTTAAAATATCAGCCACGATAAAATTTAAATAAAAATGAAGTTTTAGTATCATGATTACCTCGAAAACTTTTCAAGTAATTGAAGGTATATCGAAGTAATCTGTGAAGGTAACCAGAGGAAGAAGTTGAACTTAAATGCATAATATTTAGGTATAATTAAAAGATGATCATTCATCGGTTATCATTCTGATATGCAAATTTATAAAGTAAGTAACTGCATAGAAAGTCCTCTGAGGTGACAGTTAGGAAGCCTTAGTAAAATTATTTTAAATTATTGCAATAATAGTAATTAGTTAAGTAAAAAGTTAGCTTAAAAAAAGATCATTCAAAGCAAAATAAACAAAACATTAACAGCTGATAATATAATGCCATGCCGGTGCAGTGCAGAATATAGAAAATCAAAAGCTTACTTAGTATAAAGTTTAAAAGTTGTAAGTACTTATGTTTTAATGTTTAAATTCATGTTTTTTATCATATTTTTTCTTTTATTACCTAATTCAAATACAACATACCTAACATAAATTCGAAAATTTGCTTCGAAAGTAGGTAAGTACGTACCTACCTACCTTATTTTTACACACTTAAAAATAAGTTTTAAAACGTTCTCTAGTTTGATTTATCAGTTAAAAGTTTGGTAGGTAGTCATTGATAAATGCAAATATTTTTATAAATTTTATTTTAAATTAAAGACATCCTCAAAGACAAAAAAATAACATTATTGCTTCCATTATTGACTAATTAAGTCAGTGCGTGTTTTAATAATACCAGTGTCAAAGAACACATGGAATACCAATGAGGTCTGAAATCGCCATGCATCGGTAATAAATTGTGGGTGAAGAGCAGCTGTAAAAATGATATCAAATCACTTTTGTAAAGTTAAGTAACGTTTCACACATACTGCTAACGACAGACGTTCATATTAATCGTGCGTACCTACTTTCTCAGAAGCCCAAATCATGTGTATATTTTTTCAGAAATGCTTCGTTGTTTGTTTTCGGTATTTTAAAAATAAACCCGTATGAAAAATGTAATATTAACACCAAACAGATGTTTTATATTGTTTGATGTTGCATTTATTTTTTAGCCGAATTTTTCTAACGTAGATCCCATGTCTCGAAATGCAATCTAAGTTGTTGTACAACCACAATGTTGTAAATACTAGACTAAAAGCTATAATTTACTCAGGATACTTTAAGTTAGTGTCTCTAGTCTCTACAAGTTTTAGTTAGCTTTTAAATGACTCTTTTATATTATTATATATTCATAAAAGTTTTCAACAATAAAATAACTATCGTCGTTGGATAACTTTTCTACTTAGCGTCGCGTCGTATTATAAGAATGTCAATAAGAATTTCTTATTACTTCTAATAATATAAGAGTTGTTTATAAGCAAAATACGTGCGTGAAATAGTACGAAGCACGTGTAAACGCTCCCACATTGTCTCCACATCGTAATGTGTAAAAAGTACAGCCGCAGGCGCCAGTCACACTCCGTCGCCTTGAACTGTCGGCTTGAAGGAGCAACAGATTTAATGTCAGGGAGCTTTGCGTACCTACTGTACTCGTAAGCCGTATTCATAATCGCCAAAACCAGACCCGAAGTGGGACGCGCTGATTAATACGCTCGTTTTAATTTTTTGTACTAGCTCACTTGACTAGCGTAAACGGGTCAAGCGGGTACTCGTTAATTATGTAAATAACAGAATCTGTCGTCGATCATCATGCTATTAATCATCCTTTCGTTTTTTTTCAGCAATATCAAGTGTGCCGATTAGTTGGCTAATTTAACGGTCTCTATGTATTTAGATCTAGGATAGATAACACGTCGAATACGATGTGAGATTAGTGTGACGTACCGCATATAATAAATAGTCGAGGCTGTAGTTTTCCTTCTATTTATTGTTGAATATGATATTTGTATCAAGTTGCTCTTAAATGATGACTCAAATGGTTAAATCTCGTTGCTCATAGCAATTTCATTGTCAATAATAATGTTTTTGCTCATCGCAATTAGAGGTCGGCCTACGGACGATTCTGGGAATTGGAGGGTAACTAGTAATGCATGTACGAATAACTAAATTATCAATTGTGTTCTTAGAAGCTATAGATACTATTTATAGTTGTTGTTACTCATTGTTGAAACTATTTAAATGTTTTGTGTAGGAATAATATCATGTCAAACATTTTTTTTTCCTTTTGAAATTAGTTACGCATAATATCATACGTTATTATTGAATAAATTATGAACAATAATACGAAAATATCATGCCTAGTTAGTTGTAATATAGAATTTGTATACATTTAATGGACTGCTAAATTTCAATGAAAACATAAAAATTCAGCGATCGTGTATCCAATTTTCAATTAAAGACCAAACTCAATTGCGTATCAAGTCCACACCTGCAAGGGGCTTGATACTGCACTTTTATTGTTGCAATAATTTTGGGTTGGATATTTATCTTATCTAGGCTGATAAATTAGTATTTACTATAAATATTTCCGTTTGTTTGCCAATTATTGCCGATAGTAAATTAAGGTTATCTTTTAGGTCGGGAGAAAACGCAAAATTTGAAAATGATAAATAATTTACTTTGTGATCCAACTAAAGAATAGTAAGGTCAATGGCCTTATTGTGTCAATTACGTGTCAAATATTATCATTTGAAAACTTTTTGAAAAATAACTACCTATGTACTATTTATATAATTTGCATTAAATTTTGACTGACTCTTACATCAACTTTTAATACAAAGTACACACGCTTATTGCTATTAATTTAGATTATAAATTCGTCTGAATTAAAACTTATGACTTCACAAAATATTGCCGAATCGATCCTATTCTTAGTTGTATCGTATAGTAGGTATGTACCATGTATGTACTATATGTATCTTAATGTTATACTTTGTATATCTGGATTTTTTACAATAGTCGTATTGACCAAATATCGGTGCAATTTATATGCGATACTGTGATAAAAATATGGGCTTGCAAAATAAGATTAAGGTAGTGATATCTCTATATCGATTTGATAGCATTTAGCCGACATTAATTATCTAATCTATCTAGAAATGGGCCAAGTATATGAAATGATGAGTCCATTTGCTAAAATGGTGATATCACGGGGCGTTGGTAGCACGTCTTCGCAATTGTCACGTCCTCTCAGAAATATAACACGCCTACAGTTATTCTTATTATCATAGTTATTTCACAATGCAACTTTAATTTACAACATCTTTATTGGCCTGAATGAAATATATCAATTTTATAATATTATTACAAAGTTACGGATATTTTAACAAAGTTACAAATTATAAAGCGTCTATAATTAGACAAAATTATACAAAACCTGGTCTTCCTGGTTAAAACAGCTTCATAGTAGGTGTATTAATAGTTTATAGGGCATTATTTTTTGGATACAAATATAATATAATTGAAGAATATTAGTAGCTTAATGTAATCATAATTAATTACAATATAAAAGACGCTCTTGTAAGCAATCATTGAAAAACGATCGATCCTTACCAATTTCGCCAAGCGAAGTTTTTAATAAAACCGGACTCAAGGAAGAAAACTTATATCAAAGTCAGTTCATTTAGGAAGTGTTTAGGGGCAAAATACTACGGGTTTTTCATGTAAAATATTAATGTACCTATTTAGGAATTATTGATAGGCCTTGTACTGTATCGAGTATCAACACAAATTGCCGGTATTCTAAACGAGGTTGATTCTTCTATGATTGGTTGTCCTCAATTTCGTACTTAGTTATGGTCATATTATTATATATGACTCTTCAAGAATAATATTAGAGAAATAATATGTAGGTAGGTAAACATAGGTAGCAATAAACATGAGATTTCCCCACTTAAAAAAAAGGCAATAAACATGTTCTCTAATCCCTTGCATGCTCATAATACAATTTAAAAAGTGCTATTTTTAGAGACCTTCCTACACCAATTAACCTTAAAATTATAATATCTAAGTAGGTACCTAGTAGATATTAAGAAAAATAGTGTTTTAATTGTTGGCTAGTAAGTTAGAGGTAGATTTCGAGTTGTAAAAGAACAATTATCTGCTCTGTTTCAGCTACTGCACACTTAATGAACGTCAACAATTATTGAGATTTTTTTTTAATATTTCGCTCCTACCATTGTGTTCGTTTTTGCATAATAGTTTCAACAGAGCGAAATCGTAACAGATATTTAGTTTTTACACTGCCCACCTTTTAGTAGGAGCAAAAATGTGACTGTCCTAGATAGTGTATAAAAAAGCAACAATGCAGCACGTTTCATAATGGCTTGCATCGCTTGCAGCGTCCGTTTGAAGGATATTCGGGACGTGGAAAACGCTGCACAAAATGGTCCATTAAAGAATAGGTACTAGTTGCTCGATTTTTATCATCCGTTATGGTCATAGAGATTGCTTACGAATTTGACTACAATGTTGTTTAACAAATTAAAAAGTTACCATTGTAATACCACGTAATACTGAAAAATATTAATCAGATTAGAAGTCATCATTGTAGAGAAAATAGAAGTGATTAACTTTCAAATATACGTTAATTTTTAATAACTGAAAAGATGTAGATAAAATGTAATACTTATTAAATAAAGTCGATAATCGCCTGTGAAATATAATGTTAAAATCAGTAGTATCTGTTCAATTAAAAATATTAGAAAATCCTTTGTAAAACTAATAAACGACAATCGGATGTCCAGCTCTCTAACTACATGGGTACGTGATAGCAGTTACAGCGCTGCAAACATAGCGGTGAAACCACGTGAAATTACACTGACACCAATCAACATTGTTTTTGATCCCTGCGGCTACAATTTAGACTTTATATATATTGTTTTACTGAAATGCTATTTCAAACATAAATTATTGATAATCGATTGAAAATTAATACGATTTTTAGGCAAGTCTAATTTCTACTGTTATAACCAAAGTTATCTACTCTAAACCAATGATATCATATACAACTAGATAATACTTTTCTGAAACAATTTACAAAGTTCTGTAACCCTTTATTATTTTAAATTTGTAGAGTTTTCTCTACAAATATATCGTTACACTGTTACACAATTACAAGCGTTACATCTTATTTGAAAAACAAAATTTATTATCAACATTGTATTTTTTTTTCTCAAGCCACTTCAAATAAAGACATACATTGTTTATTTCCCGTAACACAAAACATTCAGTCACTTCAGTGTTAGTTCGGGCCATCGAAATCGCTTCACGGCCGAAACATTAAAGGAGTCTAATTTGTTACGTACTTACGACAGATTTATAACCCTAAAGGTATTAAGCGCAGTTTATGCTACAGCAATGCAGTTTAATCTGTCACAATTAGTAACCACCTAGAATGTTAATAACATTAATGCTAATTGGTCGGTACGAAACATCATGAGCTTATTATATAAATTTTACGTGAATAATTTAATACGATTTCGACATACTTTATGCTCATTGAATACAAAAAAATACATACGAAAAAGTAGTTAGTAAAATATTTACCGCTATGTAGCTGTTGTAGGAAATTCTCCTTTATGTGATAAAATTAAAGAACCTGAATTAATACCGGGAAAAGGTACCTACTCACTAAATTTGATTTCAATAATTAATCATCGCGACAAAAACCTCGTTCATGAGTAATCAATCAATGAAGAGGTTTCCGAGTGAAACTGAATACGAAAGCTGCATTACGTTAATGAAATATAGTTTCACTAATTTATTTTACTTGAGGATGATAATAAATTGTTGACGGCTTTCAGCTATATCTAGAATTATGTACCTACTACATATTAGTAATTAGAAATGAAGTCAATTTCACAACTAGAAATACCAATTAATAGCTTGTTTTACATTGTACGTTTGTACAACAAGCTATTAATTGTAGTAACATTTGAACGGTTACCAATAAACATACTCGTACACTTGACACTGTCACTCAGTCACTTCATGGGCGGGCGTCAACTCATATAGGTAATTAAACTATGATTTAAGTGCATTTTAAAAATTGTTTTGAAACAATGTTGTTCGTATTATATTGAACAATAAAAACCGTAGACATAATAATGCTTTTAAAGTGTTTAAACATTAAATTGGGTTATTTTATCGCAGGTAGGTAGCTTCCATATTGTAGTTAGTATCTTAAGTGGAGTTTTGGAAAGTTGTTAATGAGTCTTAACGGCAATGAATGGGTTGTAAGTTGAGCTGTTACCGGCCTAAGTGATGGTGTTTCTGGGTTATGGGCTAAGTGATGGTGTTTCGTTATTTATGAAGGTGTAACTTGTAAGTAGAGTAACTAGACTACGTGTAGCTATACAAGAAGCAATTTTTGGTCCTAGAAGAAATACTTTGGAGTATAGATATTATGTGCACTCCGTGAAATATATTAATGGAAAAAAACTACCCATAAAATAACAGACTACAGGCTTTAGGCGAGGATTTTAGTTATTTGTGCAAAGAATAGTCCTTTTATCTAAAATCTATAGGAGATAAACTTAAAAATGTTCCACTCTATGTGTCCTTTCTTATTGTTTAAACTTTAGTTGTTATTAGTAAATATTTTCCAATAAACATACAATATATTTGTTTCTTAAAGTCCATGCTTATTCATATAGCCTAATTCCAACGCTTTTCTTACTATCATTTAAATATCGCGTAAGTTTAACGATACGTTGGCGGTGTGGTTTCGGTCATTTAGGCAATAGGTGCAAGTTGCATCTCACCAACCAACCACATCAATGGATACAAAGTAAATTGCTCTGACTCAGAACCTAACTAGTAACTACACAGTACACGTGCTTCCTCGCTTTCGAAATTATAGCGTTCATTGTCTTATTAAAATTCAATTTAATTCCAATCACCAGTACCAGCATGTTTACCATCTAGACCTTTAGCAAACCTATAATTTACTACGAAATATATTCCTTCATGTACCGTTTCTGTGACCATCTCGAATCGTTTCAAGGTGTACAATAAAGCTAAGATAACGGGTTATTATGTCCGACACCGTGTGTGGATCGCGTGACCGCCCATGACAATATGTACATTGTTCTGTTAAATTGATATCTGCTTTTCACTACACCCCATAGAAAGGGGGACTTATCTTGATTTATTATTACGTTAATATGAAAGAAAATGTTTAGCTGCGCCGCCGGAGACGGCCGTAAATCAAGACCTCTGCCTAAATACGTAACTTGTAATAGTATTTAGGAATTTACATGCCATTCTTAAATTTATCCGTTGTCATATTTACTAAATATGTATTGTGTAATGTTGTTAAGAAATTGTATAAATTATTATCGCAGGACGTGTGTTTTTATAAAACTGTTATTTGTTTATTCGATAATTACCTTGAATTTAAGGCTATCAATTAGTGTTGAAATTAATGTTATTAATATTATATTGCAGTTGATAACTTGATAGCTCCGTACTTTGCAAGTTTGCAAGGTATAAAGACATTAACCTTGTACAATAGTAGGTACCTACGTTTGATAAGATAGCAATAATTGAAATAATATATATTGTATAACTTCAAACAATCTGTTGAAATTTACTGTGAACCTATTGCACATAATATAACAACGTAGCTTAATTTTATAGTTAAACACTAGTCTGTGATCTATTCCAATACAAAGTCACGTCACCCAGTCTTATACTAACTTGAATTAAATGGCAAAACAGAACGAGCGTGTGACCTAAAAATTGCAGTTGTTAAATACAAAATAGACCCTTAGTTAGGTACCTCGACACACATGCACCGGTGCACCGTGACCTAAGCCTGAATAACGGGATGCACTTGACTTTCAGTGTATACTTTGTAAAATTTATTCGTCGTCAACTAGAAGGCTCCACTTTCGACAACGCGTCAAGGTCTTCGAATGATATTAATAAATGTGAAAATAAAATCGAATGCCGAATACAACGCTATGTTGCTTCTGCGAATATTATAAGCACAGATAATACTATACTACTTTTAGGGTTGATAATAATTGCATAAGGTGTTGTAAAGCGTATGCATGTGTTGATTTGGTAATGTTGTGTTTGTTATACGTAATTGTAAATATTGTATCTACGGTAAAAGGCACGATGAATACGGATTGTAATTAATAATAATTGATACAATATCATAATTCCTGTACGTTATTTATTCATATTTTAGTGACTTTACGGTTTCTAATAAATCAGTGGATTTAGGCTTGCAAGAAAGCATTGTCTTATGCACAAACAGTTACGCTATTAAAAGTCGTGTTTTTATAAAACTCTTCTTAATAACTCTATAA
The DNA here is from genome assembly GCA_907164665.1 of Colias nastes. Classification (NCBI taxonomy): domain Eukaryota; kingdom Metazoa; phylum Arthropoda; class Insecta; order Lepidoptera; family Pieridae; genus Colias; species Colias nastes. The sequence continues at coordinate 87 of CAJQZM010012270.1, read as the reverse complement.
GAGCTCATATAGCCCGGTCAATTTAAACAAAAAAATGAGAGTACTACTACATAAAGTCCCAACAGGCTGAATTTCTGTGAAGTTGTT